>JACEGR010006802.1:0-56655 GCA_014170235.1 Listronotus bonariensis | reverse complement strand
TCCCTGGCCATGCAGACATGCAGCCTTAAAACGCGAATGTGTTATTTTTAAATATTTATATTTTTATGCTGGCCCAGGGGTGATACCACCGCATAAATAACTTATAGTAAAGTCACTCCGCTATTAGCTCCAAACATGCTCGAGAATAGCTGACAGCAGTTTTTCCTTGCATTTCATCCCCGCTTTAGACAAATAGGATTTGTTTAAGCGACGTGTGTTGAACTGAGTTAATCAATTAAACAAACAGTTTGACATAGATTGCCGACAGCCTTTCTAGTAAATTCACTTCTATGTGCTTGTAATACTCAGTTTACGTAAAAATACTAATTTATAATTATAACTTATATGCTCTGTCTAAACGAAAACAAATTTCGTTTTAAAAAGGTATAGCCAACAATGGTGGAATCTTTTATCTAGTAAAGAGTTGATAATTGTTAGTTTTTGTTATTTATTTTAATCAATTTAGCTTGAAATTTAAAGTATAACAGATTTAAAATACTAATAATGTCTCGTTAAACATTTTAAAAAACTTTTAAAAATCAAAACTTAAATAATGTTTTCTTAAAGTAAACATCTCCAATTACTAAAAACTTATAATAACAATTTTAGCTAATTTATAGATTTAGGAAGTTTGTAGTGCTGAATGAGATAAAAAGAAAAGTCCATGGTAAGAAAAGTAGTTTAATTGTTTAAGGCTAAATGACAGACAAAAAATACAATTATTTATGTCAAAATCTACGTTGAAAACTTTATAAAATGTCTTTCGAGAAATGTTATAGCCAATTATGATTATCATTTTAAAAAATGCAACTTTATGTCGTATTTTAAAAACAATTTAATACATTTTTTATTTGATTACACCTTTTCAATGAAAAGATAATTATCTACAAGTTTCCTATTTACACTTTGTTTCTATTCCGAATATATTTTACACTTTTAAAAAGTCGAAAGGTCAACATTACATACATGGTTGGTAATAAAAATAATTACATACAAAATACAATGCTTCTAAATTAAAATACAATATACACAGATAACAAGTTTTAATCCCATTAACTTTTGAGCCGTGTCATTCAGACAAAGCCCATTTTCTTAATTTTTTTTTACTTCGCAAAATGTAGAATTACAACCCGGTACAAAGTTAAAGTCAAAATTCCTTTTAATAAACATAGGTTCAGTTTCTGCGTAACTTTAAAAATAGAAAAAAATAAAAATATTATGTATATGTGGCCAAACAATTTCTATTGAAGATAAAGTTTATAGTTATATCTCCTTGGCAAGTTCTTTAAAACACTCAATAAAATAAATTATATGATTTGCTCCAGTCAAAACTATAACGTAAAATATTTCAAGGATAAAATGATGCCCTAAAGAAAATTGAGTAAACGCATTTCAAGTTGAAATGTTTCTTTTGTGACTGTGCCAAGTCTCGACAGAAAATGGTCAAACTAAGGAGTTTGTTTTTAAAGTTTTATTCACTTGCAGATAGCTAGATATGGATGTTTTGAATTTTACTTGCTATTTTTCATAAAATTATTTGTATTTTGCCCTAAAGTGGCAAGTGGTGCAGTAAAAAGTTTTATCTCCGTTTATCCACATTATTAAAAAAAAGTAAGGTTAATTGTTATGAATTTTACACAGATTTTATAAAACTTTTATTAATAGGAAGGCCATTTTTGTTTTCAGCCTTAAATGGAGTTAAAAAGGGAAACTATTTTGGTTAATTAAAAAATTTGTGTCGTATTTTAAAAACAATTTAATACATTTTTTATTTGATTACACCTTTTCAATGAAAAGATAATTATCTACAAGTTTCCTATTTACACTTTGTTTCTATTCCGAATATTAACTAAATTACAGAGGAAAACATTGTTCTTTTAAAAATATCTATTAGATTATATTTTTTGTTGTAAAACTGATTTAAAGTAAGATCTAAAAACTACAACTCTACCCCCATTCAGGCATCTCTGTTGCTGCAGCGGTTTCTGAGATCTCCGGACTTAAAATAGAAAAACTCAGCCTGTATATATTTTAAATATGACGTTGACACTGTATATAACTATAATAATATTATAATAAAAATATAATCTAATCTTCTATCTATGTATATAATCTAAGCAGATAAAAATAATTTTTGAATATAGTTGTAGCGGTGTTCTTCCTGTTATTTATTCATTCTTGTATAAAAGCGTGTTTCTACTGAGATTAAAAATACTATATTATATCGTTTCATTTTGGCCCAAGCAGTCTATAGTAGTATTTTGTACACACCTTTTAGAGACATCCTTTATATTAATTTTACTAACCTATTTAATAGTTTTTCTTAGGTGCACGACAAAAATGTACCTATAAAAATAAAATTATATTAAATCTAATTAAGTATGAAATGGCAATATTTTTCTGCGGTAGTTAATAATGTAAGAGTTTGTTCGCAATAAAATTGTTTTAGCTAATTATTTTAAAACATTAAGGAAAAACAAATTAAGTTTTGTATAGCTATTTATTTTCCAGTTATGTAATCGAATCTAACTCGACTGATTTCTCGTGGGAAAAACGATTTGGATTTTTTTCAATGTCATTGTGGTATAATTATGTTTGAAAACAACGATTTCTTGTTTACTATAGTGCAATATTGCTTTACACAATAAAATGTATTTTAGGATGGATCATTAATCACATACCTGAACAGGGTTTTTTTGTAAATTAACGGTAGCAGCATATTCTATTAATGAATATTTAGGTTTAGCAAATTCTTACCTAAGTTAACGTACCCGAAATTTCAAAATATTATGTATATGAGTAGGTGTCATCTTTTAACTTAAATATTTGGCTAGTATTATATTAAGCCTTAATGCTTTTTGTTATTTATAGTATTATTATTAGTTTTTTAGTTATTGAAACACGTGTAACCTATAAGCTTACACCTCTTCTATTTTTATTTTTAACAAAATAAATTTCCCAAATTAAGACCGTTATAGTTGGTCATCCATACACTAACTTTTACAGCGTGTTTAAAACATCAAACGCATCGAAATATTTTTAACGCTTTAAATTGTTTAACAAGAATGCAATTGGTCACAAAATGGTCAACATTGGTTAGTATAAATAATCAATTGGTCAGCAAGATTAAAAGAGTCTTGTACTAAATAAAGCTGTTTAAGTATGAAACAACTTTGTGAGCGTCCCAAAATGTATGACCAATTCGTGACCAATTGTGACAGCATAAAAAGACCTTAAAATTTTAATGTTGAAGTACTTAATATATTTAATAATGATCTTGAAATTTTAAACTCTTTATATTTATAACAGTTTTTTTACCAAATATTAAATAACTATGATCAATTCGCTAATATTGGTAGCATTCAAAATGTGTTTTTAAATATAATTTTTTTTTGGCCGCTCACAAAGTTTTCTTGTTATTGAATGTCTCCTTTTATACAAAGCTTTTTTATATATACTGACCAATTTTGGCCATTTTGTGACCAATTTCTTCCTTTATGATTAAGCCATGTATGATTAATTTGAGGCGCAAAAGCTAAAAAATTTTCAATAATCTTGACAATTTAAACACGCTGTAAAAGTTGATGTATGGATGACCAATTCAGAGCTGTTTTTCAAACCCTATATTTTACATTTTTGGACGCTAAGTAAATGAAACCTAATTAAAACACAATTTGCTTAAATAACTCTGTATTTTTGAAACAGTTATCAAATTCTTTAGATCTTATAAACCATGCAAGAAGCGATAAAAAGCATATACTTATAGTATATATAAAAAAAAATTGTTTTAATTGGGAAACACTATTTATTGCAACACCAATAAACACATCTTTTAAACATTAAAACATATTATGTATAGCTATTTAATAGTTTTAAAATTATTAAACTTAGTATATAGTTAATACGTAATGTAATATTTCTAAGTGGTAGGCTAAAAATAAATTAAAAGTGTTAAAAATATATCATATTATTTGTGATTATTAACGTTATGGCAACTGAAATTTTTTAAATATTATGGATTACTAAATAAAAGGTCAGAAAAAGAGTATTTGATTTTTGCAAAAATATTGTAATTAATCCCTAATATGGTTTTGCAACTAGATTTTATAATCTTAGAATGACACAAACAGAATGATAGTAATTAACCGCTCAGTCATCAAAAACATCGAATCTTTATCAATAGCGGTAAAGTAAATCGGTAACTATAAAAAGCCTACTTTCCGAAAGTAATATGCACTTGATGTGACAAGTGCATACAGTTTGTTAAATTTTCTATGCCAGTTATAGTGACATTTTTAACATTTATTTTAATATTTTCCTTCTGATATGTTTGTTTCGCAAGAATTTTTTATGAAACTAAAAAAATGCCTTTTATGCTTTTATTAAATTACAAACAAAATTTGTTTTTTTTTATTATAAATTAGTTCTTCGACTCTGATCCTTTATTCCTATGCGAGCAGATCTTACTTTTAAATTATTTAAAATATGTAGATATATGATACAATGATAATAAAATGAAGTTTAAAAATTTTATAATATATGGGAATATGATTTATTACTTTAAAAAAAAAACCTTTTTTTTTAATGATCTTTCCTAATGTAACTTTTTACCGATGTTTGTATACTGTTTTATTTACAGCCTTTTTGTTAATTCTCATTTAGTTATTTTTTATTCAAAAAAGGGTCCAAGTTGTCCAGTAATCAGTATCATTCAGTTGTTGGGTAACAGAGTGATTCTAAATTTGTCAAATAATTACGCCCCCAGATATTTATAGCGCGTAAAGGTGTCACACTGATGTCTAAAATATCAGACAAGATGTAAAATTGGCAAATCTTTATATTTTTGCCTTTGTTGCTAGGGTTACTTTTACTTTCGGCTCCGCGGAAGAGAAGTTAACTTTCCTCCTGTAACTAAAAGTCAAAGTCAAAAAAGTGATACTTTTACACTTTTAAAAAGTCGAAACGTCAACATTACATACATGGTTGGTAATAAAAATAATTACATACAAAATACAATGCTTCTAAAATAAAATGCAATATACACAGATAACAAGTTTTAATCCCATTAACTTTTGAGCCGTGTCATTCAGACAAAGCCCATTTTTTTATTTTTTTTTACTGTGCAAAATGTAGAATTACAACCCGGTACAAAGTCAAAGTCAAAATTCCTTTTTAATAAACATAGGTTCAGTTTCTGCGTAACTTTTAAAAATAGAAAAAATATAAAATATTATGTATATGTGGCCAAACAATTTCTATTGAAGATAAAGTTTATAGTTATATCTCCTTGGCAAGTTCTTTAAAACACTCAATAAAAATAAATTATATGATTTGCTCCAGTCAAAACTATAACGTAAAATATTTCAAGGATATAAAATGATGCCCTAAAAGAAAATTGAGTAAATGCATTTCAAGTTTAAATGTTTCTTTTGTGACTCTGCCAAGTCTCGACAGAAAATGGTCAAACTAAGGAGTTTGTTTTTAAAGTTTTATTCACTTGCAGATAGCTAGATATGGATGTTTTGAATTTTACTTGCTATTTTTCATAAAATTATTTGTATTTTTGCCCTAAAGTGGCAAGTGGTGCAGTAAAAGTTTTATCTCCGTTTATCCACATTATTAAAAAAAGTTAGGTTAACTCTTATGAATTTTACACAGATTTTATAAAAACTTTTATTAATAGGAAGGCCATTTTTGTTTTCAGCCTTAAATAGAGTTAAAAGTGAAACTATTTTGGTTAATTAAAAAAATTTATTACCAAAAGCGACATACATCTTTAGTTAGGTTTTGACTTAGACTTTGATCCTTTATTCCTATGCGAGCAGATCTTACTTTTAAATTATTTAAAATATGTAGATATATGATACAATGCTAATAAAATGAAGTTTAAAAATTTTATAATATATGGGAATATGATTTATTACTTTAAAAAAAACCTTTTTTTTTAATGATCTTTCCTAATGTAACTTTTTACCGATGTTTGTATACTGTTTTATTTACAGCCTTTTTGTTAATTCTCATTTAGTTATTTTTTATTCAAAAAAGGGTCCAAGTTGTCCAGTAATCAGTATCATTCAGTTGTTGGGTAACAGAGTGATTCTAAATTTGTCAAATAATTACGCCCCCAGATATTTATAGCGCGTAAAGGTGTCACACTGATGTCTAAAATATCAGACAAGATGTAAAATTGGCAAAGCTTTATATTTTTGCCTTTGTTGCTAGGGTTACTTTTACTTTCGGCCTGCGGAAGAGAAGTTAACTTTCCTCCTGTAACTAAAAGTCAAAGTCAAAAAAGTGATACTTTTACACTTTTAAAAAGTCGAAACGTCAACATTACATACATGGTTGGTAATAAAAATAATTACATACAAAATACAATGCTTCTAAAATAAAATGCAATATACACAGATAACAAGTTTTAATCCCATTAACTTTTGAGCCGTGTCATTCAGACAAAGCCCATTTTTTTTTATTTTTTTTTACTGTGCAAAATGTAGAATTACAACCCGGTACAAAGTCAAAGTCAAAATTCCTTTTTTAATAAACATAGGTTCAGTTTCTGCGTAACTTTTAAAAATAGAAAAATATAAAATATTAGGTATATGTGGCCAAACAATTTCTATTGAAGATAAAGTTTATAGTTATATCTCCTTGGCAAGTTCTTTAAAACACTCAATAAAAATAAATTATATGATTTGCTCCAGTCAAAACTATAACGTAAAATATTTCAAGGATATAAAATGATGCCCTAAAGAAAATAGAGTAAACGCATTTCAAGTTTAAATGTTTCTTTTGTGACTCTGCCAAGTCTCGACAGAAAATGGTCAAACTAAGGAGTTTGTTTTTAAAGTTTTATTCACTTGCAGATAGCTAGATATGAATGTTTTGAATTTTACTTGCTATTTTTCATAAAATTATTTGTATTTTGCCCTAAAGTGGCAAGTGGTGCAGTAAAAAGTTTTATCTCCGTTTATCCACATTATTAAAAAAAGTAAGGTTAACTCTTATGAATTTTACACAGATTTTATAAAACTTTTATTAATAGGAAGGCCATTTTTGTTTTCAGCCTTAAATGGAGTTAAAAAGTGAAACTATTTTGGTTAATTAAAAAATTTATTACCAAAAGCGACATACATCTTTAGTTAGGTTTTGACGTAATTGCCATTTAAATTGAGGCATGTAATGGCAGGTTTGTTCAGCGGTTTAGCAAATCATATCGCTGAACAAGCCTGCCAATACATTCTTTGTAAAACGTTGCCGCCAGTGCCTTGAGTGATGCCGTCATCTTGAAGCTCCTTGCCGTAAGGGAACGTTTTATATTGAAAGCGATTTCTTAGCAGCTAGAGGTTAGAGACTTACCTAGCGGACGCGCGACTCTAAGCAAATCGCTTTTATTATAAACGTACCCTTACTGCCTTTTCATATTAGTGGAAGAGAAAAATTTGGGCTACTAACAAACGCTATCAAAGTGTATGGAGTCTTATAAGACCTTTCATACGTAGAGAACGCGGAAAGTCGGCAAACTCAAATGCTTCGTATAATTTTTCTATTACTCTGTCCGTTGTAACCGGCTAGTGTGAAAAGGCGCTTACCAAAGCTTTGTCGTCCGAGCCACTTCTTCAGTTTACAAAATAAGTGGAAGTCGGTCGGTGCTGTACGCGAAATGATCAAAAGTGTCCCACTGAAACAAGTCAAGAAGACGTTTTGTTACACCAGCCCGTGCGGACAGGCATGGTCATGGATGAGCACGACACGAAGTGAGCATTCCCCTTTTTGTTTTTATTGACTCCCCACAAACGTTGCTTAGTTTCGCGGTACCCTGCTGCTTATTATGGTGCAGGCTGCAAAATTCCACGAGCAGTATACCTTTTTGGTCCCAAAACACAGTGGCCATAATCTGTTTGTTGTTGTGCACTAACCAGGAAATTGATTGTAGATTACATGTTTACGCTTACAGATCAATTCAAAATTATTGTCAGGCGCTTATAATTGGCTAAGGTTACAGTAAAAGAATTGCACAATGTCTGCCACGCAGCTTTGTCTTCTACCGCTCTCCTGGCAAAATTGCCCTTTTATTTTTGATGCAGAGGCAAAAGTAAAATCTTAGACATTTTAACTGGTTAGTAAAAAATAGGCTTAGGTATAGTGTACGTTAATAAAATTTGTATTAATTTATTGATAAGTCAAAGACAACCTAGCTTTGTTGGGTTTAAAGTTTTTTGTATTTATTTACAGTAGCATATTAATCACGTTAATTTTATTCTCTAATATTTTTATTAGTACTGTTGAGTAACCTAATAAATAAATAAACAGAAAAAAATCAAGAGATTTTAATTAATTTATACTGGTTGTTGCATTTAAAAACATTGATGTGAACTATTGTACAAGAGTGTTTTTGTTGTATTTGTAGATTAGAGTCAAAATATAAATAAAAACCCTGTAAACATTTATAAAAACAGTGTGATTCCTTACTATGGTACGCAACTTAATAAGGCATATGTCTAGACTTATTTTTGAGATACAAGGCGTTAAAGTTTTAAAAAATGATTGGTATTATTTAAATATATTAAAAACTCTTTAACCGATTTAGATAAAATTTGGTACATTTAATGAATGTAAAAAGACGCTTGTAAAGCTCTACCCAGATTAGGATTATTGAGTACAGTGGTGTCTCATTGGGCACCCACGACAATTAAGAAAAACAAATGCTTTGCTGACATTTTATAAAACATTTTCACAGGGCTAAGAATATTTAATGTTTTTTCTATATATTTATTTTTTCGTTAGTTACAAAATTTCAAAATGAAAAAGGTAAATCTAAAAAATAAATTAATGTTTCAAGCTTGATTATTCGAAAACGGTTTATCTGGCGAAAATTTTCAATAAGACGTTTTTTGTAGGCAATAAAATTGTCCAAAGATTTATGTCACATATTTTTTTCATTTACCTTGATAGTTAGGGAGTTTTGATGCGAAAATAAAAGTACAAATTAAAAAATTAAACTAAAGAAAAGAGAGGAACGTCTAAATATTAATACTAAGGGCTTAAATCTTCATCATATTATATTCTTTTTGTCACAGTAAACAATATTTTCAATATATTTTTCCGAAAAAATAAAAGTCGATATTATTGTCCCAGTCCACTCTACATACTTTACTTACTTCTCTAAAAGTAAGTAAATTGTGTGCTTTACATGCTTTAGAAAAGTAAGTAAAGTGATTTCAAAATAATTATAGAAATAAGAATAAAAATTTTAAATATGAATAATCATTCACCTAAAAATGGTGTCTTTAGAGAAAGTAGAATAAAAAAACAATAAATTATTAAAAAATAAAAAATTTTGGTCATTTTCGGTGAAACCGAAAGTTAAAAAAGTTGTGTCCACAATAATGATTGTTTAATAGAATATATATCTTTATTATTAAAATTTATTTCCCTAATTTTTTTTGTTAAGCTGACGGAATTAAAAGAGATACATGGTTTGATTTTATTTTATTGGGCCTATAATCCTTTTATTTAAATATTTTTCTTATATGCATTAAAAAAGGATTAGCTGTGGCAGCAAAATAAAGGTAAAATAAAATTTGTTTGTTTTTTTAATGCATTATAATTATATATATTATATTAACTTTAATTCCTTAAAAACCCATATATCCATGGTAAAAAAAATATTTTCTCCGTAAATGTTTACAAATAAAAAGGACTTTAAAAATGTATTACCAGATTTAAATTTTGTTAAGTCAAAAAGATGAAACATATAGGTCCTGAAGTCTAACGAACTGAGCTTGCTTAGACCCATTAGCCCCTCTTAACCACCAGCAAAAAAAACTACTTATAAACCCGTTTAAAATAAAGCACAGAGCAGGCTTAGTTTGTTATAATACTACAAAAAAAATACAGTATGACCGCTTTTTATTCATAGGCATTATTTTGAATACATAGATCCAAAAAGTGTATAATACATTTTTTCTTCGTAATAATAATTACCGTGATCAAAGGTTTCTTTAAAATATATAGGATGCGTCATGAAGAAATTGTGCATTTTTTTTCGGAATTTAAATTGTAGATTATTCAATAATATAAGAGCGCTTCAGAACTTTAAAATGTTACTGTAGAAACATTGCTTAGAATGATGTTACCAAACTGGCATAGTTATGTTCAGTAATGTTTAGTTTAATATAAAGAGATACACGATTCTACAATGTGTAGAAATTAATTAAAAATTAAATTAATAAAATTAAATTATTTAAATTTATCATCAAAAGCTATTTCTAAAAATGGTAATGTGAACTGGCCGCCAAGATAATGGATCACTTACCCTTGGATTTTTTTCTATAAAGCTATCCTAAATCTAAGGTCTACGAGAATACGCCACGAACGATTCGTGAGCCAGAGCAGAATATTTCCAGCACCATTACAAATTTACCGGGTAATATGATTGACAAAGTAATCAGAAATTGGTCCTCAAGAATCCATCCAACTGAACTAAAGAGAGGGGGATATTTAAACAATAATATTTTTAAAACTAAATGTTATAAATTACGTTTTTTAATAAAATAAAAATTACCCCTAAATTTTACGTGTAGTTATTACTTAGTGCAGCATTTCAAAGTTTTGACGCTCTTATTGGTAAACCCGTTATAACTAGGCGGGACAAAAACGACATACCTTAAATTTTTAAAAATGAATAATCAATCACCTAAAAAGACAAAACATTTTTACCTATTTAAGTGTAATAAAAAAAAGTTAGCATATAAAGTAAACGGTCGGATAGACAATCTAAGAATAATAAAAGTTTTTCATTTGGTAAGAACTTCCAAAGACACGCTGTAGTCGGACACCCTGTATATTACAACTTAATCCCACTTTAACAATAAAACTATTACATAAACCACTCTCTGCAACGACATCTTCGCAGGAAATTGTTTTGAGACAGATAAAGCACACATGTTCTTGATTAATGTTGATATTCTACATCAAAATGTAAGTTTAAATTAACAGATGTGCCACTTTAAAACAATAAAAAGTGACTATTAAAACTAATTAACTATGTGTAGGTATATGTTTTGACGTGATGTTCACTCTCAGCTAATTAACTAACTCTATATATTCGTTGTAATATTCTGTAAATTTGGTGTTTAGTGATCCATATTCTTTATGTCCTATGTAAATGCATTTATAATTATGCATACATTTGAAATGTTAGGTGTGTAAATGTTTAAATATTTAATAAATTAACTTTATCTATGTAGGTGTATGTGAATACAGGTTAAAAAATCGATTATTTTGAAAATTTGCATATACCTGCTATTTTACTAATATATATATTTTTTGTTTATATTGTTGTAAAAACGTAAATTTGAGAAAAATTAAGAGAATAAATACTGTTGATGACTTAAATTATGTATGTGTGTCTTTTTGGTTTTAGATGGGTCTAGGGTAAACGCGGGTACGAGTACGCACTTAGTGGAAAATAAAACAGAAAAATACAGCTAAACAGACAGAGACCTCTATATTTTATTCCAAACTTCCTATAGTTTTGTCTACAAGTAGATAATAACAAAAACACAAACCTTAAAAAAATATACAAAAACAAAAACATTGTAAATGCGTTCTTTTAGTCGCTTGGTAGGTAACGAATCCGCAGTGGGTAGGCTAAGAGTACGCAGAATTTTTAAAAAGCAATAATCACTTTCTACTTAGTTGTGGCAAGCAGGCACGTTTGTTTTTACAAAATTATTTAGTAAATTATGACATTTAAAATTACAATCTAAATACACCAGTTTAAAAATATACATTAAGTATATTATCAGAGTCTCCCATCTCCCTTTCTCTTTTGAATGGGACAAGGTATCGAAATCGGGTAAAATTTGTGTGAAACGAAGTATCACTAAAACTACTTTTGGGCATAAAAATAATTTCGGTCAAGTGGCCTAGTGCCGCGGTGACACTAGCTACTTTTTTTTCCAAATGATAAGGGCCATGTATCATCTCGTTTCAAAGGCCTTTTGATTTTTTACCCATCGCCGTTATTTTTAAAAATCGGTCGAGTCGTACTAGAGTAACAGTCTTTTAAAGTTTAAGCCGCGTCCACACTTGCAACAATTCGCCAAACATTCGTCCAAACTAACCAACGAGTTTGCGCGCTCCTTTGACGCCAAAAACCAACAAGCTCAAAATCACCGGCGAATCATTCGCCAAGCCCTTGAAACGTAAATGCCGTCCGAGTCCACGTCTGGGCTTTGTAGCGGGGTATGCGGCGTGGAGCGGCACGCCGAATTGTTGCAAGTCTGGACGCGGCTTTAGCTACAACTTGTATATATATTACGGTTTTTAAAAGTTCTCTCCTCCCTAATTTTTTGTATTCTCTGAACTGTCAATAATGTCAAGAACGGTTCTATAACATGAAAAAATGTCAAAAAATTGTAAAAGGAACACTCATGGTGTCGTTCCGGGGCGGTTCTGGAGCATAAAAGGAATACACCAAATGAAAAACGTGATATGTCGGTGGATTAATAGAGTAAGAGCCCGTGAGCGGCAGACCTTTGTCATTTTGTAAAAGCTGAAACTTTGTCAGCGTATTCTTCCAACATAGGTAGAAGCGATGGAAGAATATGAAGTTTGACTCATGGTGGCTTTGGCACGTAGCAGATACCAAAGCTAACCAAATTGAAAGTTAACTTTCGTCATTTTGTAAAAGCTGAATTTTATGTATGTTACTTGGGTACCTATTAGAAGATATTTCCCCAGTCGGCAGACACTTCTGATAGTTCCTGCCCCGTGGCAGACAAAAATTTAGTCTTCCTGTAGGAGGCCCAATTGTCCAAGTAAGTCGGATGTTCTAAAAATATTTTTTGGTTTATACAGAGTGTCCCAAAAAAAGTTATAACTGTAAAGTAACTTTTTTATTTTAACCTCAAATTTTCTACCTTGAAAGTTAACTAAATAAAAAGTTAACTTGCGTCATTTTGCAAAAGCTGAATTTTATGTATATTACTTGTGTACCTATTAGAAAAATTTTTCCCAGTCGGCAGACACTTCTGACAATTCCTACACCCTGGCAGACAAAAATTTAGTCTGGCTGCAGGGTAGCTCAATTTTTTGTTACGTTGAAAATTAACTAAATAAAAAGATAACTTTCGTTATTTTGTAAAAGCCGAATTTTATGTATGTTACTTGGGTACCAATTAGAAGATGTTTCCCCAGTTATAATGTTTTTAAACGCGGATTTCAAAAATTATTTTGGTTTATACAGAGTGTCCCAAAAAAAGGAATGGCCGTAAAAGTTTGTTTTTTTAATTTAACCCCAATTTTTCTTTGCGGGATTGAATTAAGCATAAAAAGCATATGGAAGGTTATTTTATTTTGACACCCGTTGCAATGATGCCACACCTTTATAATTTACAAAAACTTACATAAAAAATTTAATCGGACATTTGAGCCTCCCTGCAGCCAGACTAAATTTTTGTCTGCCAGAGGGTAGGAACTATCAAAAGTGTCTGTCGACTGGGAAAATATTTTCTAATAGGTACCCAAGTAACTTACATAAAATTCAGCTTTTACAAAATGACGGAAGTTAACTTTTAATTTAGTTAAATTTCAATGTAGAAAAATTGCGGTTACAATTTAAAAAAATAATAATAATAATAACTTCATAGCTATTACTTTTTTTGGGACACTCTGTATAAACCAAAATATTTTTGGAACATCCGCGTTTAAAAACAATATAACTTTATTGGCAAAAAGTTTTTTCATATCTTGTTAAATAACAGAAATATTGGACTTAATCGGACATTTAGGCCATCCTGTAGCCAGACCAAATTTTTGTCCGCCAGGGGGAAGAAACTATCAGAAGTGTCTGCCGACTGAGTTACAATTAAAAAGAAACTTCAAAGCTATTTTTTTTTAAAACACTTTGTATAAACCAAAATATTTTTAGTACATCCTCGTTTAAAAACACTATAACTTTTATGAAAAAGTTTTTTTATATCTTGTTAAATAACAGAAATATTGGACTAAATATTGGACTTACTCGGACAGTTGGGCCCCCTACAGCCAGATTAAATTTTTGTCTGTCACGGGGCAGGAACTATCAGAAGTGTCTGCCGACTGGGGAAATATCTTCTAATAGGTACCCAAGTAACATACATAAAATTCAGCTTTTAAATGACGAAAGTTAACTTTCAATTTGGTCACCTTTGGTAGCTGCTACCTGCCAAAGCCACTATGAGTCAAACTTCATATTCTCCCATCGCTTCTACCTATGTTGGAAGAATACGCTGACAAAGTTTCAGCTTTTACAATATGACGAAGGTCTGCCGCTCACGGGCTCTTAGACTATAAGAATTAAATGCGAGTTAATTAGGTTTTAAAACAAATACTCCGTCTATAAAAAAAAACAAGTAAATAATGGCGGCTTAAAGACGAGACGTCAGATCTTAAGTTTAATGGCACCATTTTGTTGAATGGACAAGTGGCAATGATAATGTGTATATTACGGTTGGTTTAGTCACCGCTTTTATTTTAACTTTTTAAATAAAGTAATAATAAGTAATTTATAAAACTTTGTAGAAAAATAAACAACTGCATGGTTTATTTAAGAAACAGAAAAATGTTCTGTTTCTAGTAATTATCATTATTTAAAATAAAAACTGTTTTTTGTTGGGTAACTTCTTTTATCATAAATAAAAATTGTTTAAATGTTCAGTTCGTTCTTAACCCAAAAACTTTACCTTTAAACTTGCCTCTTATATTGTTTATTCAAAAGCTGGCTGCCGGTCGCATGTTCGGATTATTCAAATTCTTAAAGCGCTAGGTGAATTTTCTACAGAAAGCATCCCAAGAAAAATGTTTCAATTGTTATGAAAGTAGATATATGAAGTTTTCCTTAAAGCGTAGTCGCAAACTTTAAATATTTATTTCAAATAATAGGTCGCTTATGTTTTTTTCGAAGAGTGCTGTAGTTTTGAAAAGGGCGCGTCAACTTTTTTCTAAATTTAAAAAATAAAAAAAATGACAGGTATAGTTAACATTATTCATGAAGATAAAAAATTTAAAAAGTAAAATGGATTGCTATTAGAAACCGGTCTTTCCGTATTTTTCTTTTACCTGCGCATGAATTTTTGACCCTACACTGAAAGGTTTGCTCTCTAATTCTGGACACACAAGGTTTTCAATAGTTAAAATCAAATATAGTTTTGTCAACACCGAAAAATGTTGCAGTTTTTAATTAAAAAATATATAATGGGTTGGGTTTTAATAGCCAAATTGAATGTATGGTTGGCAACACTGAAAGTATTTATGTAACCTCTCAGCCAGTGTTGCCAGAAATCGAAGATTTTACCTTTTTGCAAGGTTTTTTAATGACAAACGGAAAAAGAGATTTTTAAAGTATAAACGGGAATTTTCAGCTATTAACGGTTGTATTCACCAAGCTCTGATAAATATTTGTCAGAGCTTGGTGAATACGGCAGTAAGTAGCAAGTCTAGTCTGAACGCTATATACGTCCTTAATGTTAAATATGTGTTTATTATTTTGTATTTTGCATTATTTGTGCCCTTTCTATAAAAATGGTGTATAAACTTCTTTGGTTATGTTCAGTGTAAAAGAATATACTTGGTATTTAGTAGTCATAATACCCTTGAGAGTTTTGGCTTTTATTACATTATTTACTTTTTCTCACGCACTCCTGTTGGTTGGCCAAGCGGTGGCGATACTTCAAGGAGGCTTCTAGATTTAAAACACCACCTACAACAGTACCTTGTCGCGAACCACTACAACAGCCCCGGTACATTTAAATACAATGACATGCAACCGTACATATCTGGACGTCGAAGCGAACGCCGCGGAACCAAAGATATCCCACATTTAAATTCGCACTGGCAAGAAGCATTTTTGGATTTTTACGACCTCGCGTAGTAAACAAATTGAAGGTATACGAACATGCGCTCTTAAAAGCCATTGCCGAATACAACATCGGCACACCGTTCGCGTAGATAAAATCTTTTCGATAATGCGTATAGTCTGTTTTGCGCCCGCGTATCAAACCTTAGGGATAACTGGTTCTTAAGCGCACCAACAGATTTTTGCTTGCGGTAAAGTAAAAGAATTGGTCCGCGATTGCGTTCGCTCCAACGTCCAAATATGTACGGTTGCAGGTCGTGGGGCTGTCGTAGGTGGTTACGATTGCAGGTCGTGGTTTTTCAACTAACAAAAGAACCAAAAAAATATACGAAGCAGAGATTTTCTTTACCTCATAAAAGGGTATTTGTAGCTCCACGGGGAGATATTTATCCTGAGAGCTTGCTGTCGATCAGCCCTTATGAAATATAATTATTTTTGCGCCGTCTAGAAAACCTTACTGCGCCCTAGTGCTCATTCATACAGGGGTAATTTTGACTTTTGCTGTATTTATCCATTTTTCTTTTAAAATCATTGGTAGACACACTTTATGCAGAGCTTTTTCAAACAAAATGCCAAAAAATAAACGGGTTGTTCTTTATTTAAAATAAATGGTAGCTTGTTTTAAGGTCATAAACAATAATGTACGTTAAGTAAAAGATGTTTCTTGACTTGCATGGTCTTTATTTAATAAAAACACGGGGCGTTTCGACTGGTAAGTATCTCCAACCGTCTTCAGATAAGTAATGTATAAGTTACACGACTACAGTGGTATTTATACTAAAACTAGGTGCACTAAAACATGACTGTAATGGTCGCAATTATGCGTTCAATGCTTGATATTTTCTAGAGTCAATGTTAAAATTACAATTTCTTAAAAGAGGTTTCCAAACGTTTCTTATATCCATAGAGGGTTTGCTGAAACATCCGGGGTTTTGGCTGATGGTTGCAGCTTTCTTAAATTTTCTTTTTTTATGTTGTTCACGGTGTTTTATTTTGGCTTCTGACCATCTCACGTGATGTCCTTTGATCCAAGCGTGCTCAGCAACAATCACAAGGGCTTCTCCGTCTCTTCTCTTATTATGCATCTTCGATGTTCGTTGATTCGTACTTCCATTGGTCTTTTGGTTTCGCCAACATACGAGTTACCACATTTACATGGTATTGTATAAATGCAGTTCTTTTGATCCTTAAGAATTTCCGATTTGGTTTTCGTTAGATAGCTTTTAAGGATTTACCGATTTCAAATACAGTGTTGATATTGTAGTTCTTTCCCATTCTACGTATTTTCTTGAAGACGCCTTTAATATAGGAAATGTTAAGTCGGGGTTGTTCTTTCTTATTCTCTACTGAAGTGGTTTTGTTTCTTCGTTGTTCCACTATACGGTCCACTAATCTGGTGGGATATCCATTTGATGTCAGATCTGTTTTAATGTTATTAATTTCTTGTTGCAAAGCTTAATTTGTATTACAGATTGTCAATGCTCTGGTCGGCAAGTGTTCTTACGATGCCGTGCATCATTTTTATAAAGTGATTTGATAAAAAGTTCAGGTATTGTCCTGTGTGAGTCCGTTTTTGGAAAACTGATGTGATTAATGATTCTTATGAACCCAAACATCTAAAAATGGTAGACTATTGTTTTTTTTCTTTTCCATTGTAAATTTAATTAAAGGCCCTAAGTTATTAATGTCTGACAAAAATTCTTTCAGTTCTTTGTCGTTCCCGTTTTATACAATAAATGTGTCGTCTACATACGTTACCACATCTTTGGTTTCTTTTTGCTTTTCTTATTGCTAAATCCCCAAACCATTTCATATAACACAGATTTGACATCAAATGGATATCCCCCAGACTAGTGAACCGTATAGTGGAACAACGGAGAAACAAAACCACTTCCGTAGAGAATAAAGAAGAATAACCCCTACTTAACATTCCCTATATCAAGAGCGTCTCCGAGAAAATATGAAGAATAGGAAACAACTACAATATCAGCACTGTATTTGGAACCGATAAATCCTTAAAAACTATTAACAAAAACAAAATCGGAAAGTCTTAAGGATCAAAAGAACCGCATTTATGCAATACCATGTGAATGTGTTAACTCGTATGTTGCGAAATCAAAAGATAAATGGAAGTACGAATCAACGAACATCAAAGATGCACAACAAGAGTAGAGACGGAGAAGTTCGGTGTCAGCTTAGTACGATTGGACCGAAGAACATCACGTAAAGTGATCAGAAGCCAAAATTATGCACCGTGAACAAGATTGGAAGAAAAGAAAATTCAAGGAAGCTGCAATTATCAGCCAAAATCCCGAAAGTTTCAGCAAACCCTCCATAAAAAGAAACATTTGAAAACCTCTTCTGAGGAATTATAATCGTAACCCTAACTCTACACAATACCAAGCATTCAACACATGATTGCGTTCATCAGAGTCATGTTTCAATGCACCTAGTATTACTTTAAATATTACTGTAGTCGTTTAACTTATTTATTACTCACCTGAAGACGGCTGGAGATACTTACCAGTCGAAACGCGTCGTGTATTTTATTAAATAAAGACAATGCAAGCCCAAGAAACATCTTTTACTCAAAGGGTAGCTTGTTTCAATTAACATTGGGTCCAAAATCAGCCAAAAGACAGATATCGTGATACAAAAGTAGCGATAAAATAATGATTTTATGTTTATTTTTAAAACGAAAAGTGTTGGAATAATAAAATTTTAGGAACATATTGCTATTAAAAAATACATTTGAACCCCTTTTTAAGAGAGAAAATAAGTCCTTTAATCATTTGCATTTGCTGCGTATTGTGATGCCAAGCTGCTATTGGATAATTGTCCCATTAAAATATAAAAATATTTATAAACATGGGTTGCAAATTTTTCGTTTTAAAGATTTAAAGTTAATTTATTTTTTCTAATTATATGGTTTTCTATACCCTGCTCCAATATTTCAATTTATAAATTTGTCATTTTTTTATTAAAAACTTTAAAAATAAAAATCAAATTCCAGAAGAATAAAGTTTTCATACATCTCTAAGAAACTCCCAATGTCTGATTTTCCACATATGATGGACAAAATAATATTGTTAGAAAAGAATAATTGACAAGCGGAAATATTGCAGTTGGCCAGAGTAATCAAAATCAGTTTCTGTTAAATTTATCTTGCTCTGTTAAATATAAGTTATTAAACAATATTTTACTTTCTAGCAACTTCTAAAAATAACATAATTGGTAAATTAATTAACCTATTGTTAGGTATCGATAATTCGTGATACATGCACTGAGTCAAGTTTAGTTTAGTACCAAAAATACTTATATAGAGTAAGTACTTTTCTTTTAACACTGTATAGAATGCAGGATAATAAGAATTTTTTTAAAATAAAATTATGTCCGATAATGCTTCCTTTTCGAAATACAGGGTGTTAAAGTTTTAAGAAAAAAAATTGTATAACTGTCTTACCACTACAGATATTTCCACAAAATTTGATAAACTTCGTTTGACCATACCATCACATTTTTTTTTTTGATAAAGTTTAAAAAAGTTTACCAGTGGCGTAAGATTTGCATTGAATTTTTTCAAGAAAAAAAAGTACGGCGCTGCATTTCCTTCGAATCAATATTATTGTTCCGAATCACCTCGTATAAAAACACTGCCTTCGTTTTTATACCTTTATTAACAATGGAACGTAACTATGGTTACAACAACGACAAAATCTTCACTTGTCAATGTCTCGAAGTTTACAGTACAAAAGTCGAATCTATACTATCTGATCGGAGGTTTTCCGTCGCCCTTTTATAGTATGGTGGAAGAGTAAAGAATGATCTAGAATCTTCGAGAAATATCGTGAAAATTCCATAGAACAGGTTGGCATAAAAGTTCTTAATGGATAATTCGGGCGTTTTCGGAAACCTTCGAAAGTGATGAAAGAATTGGAAAAATTAAGGTAAATTATTCAAATAAGTTAACAAACTAAATTAAATGATCCTAACTCTCTAAAATTATATAACCTAAACACATTTTTGAAAGTCTGTAACATTATTTTATAAATACTCTTTACTTTTTAGTTAATTTTATTTCTTAATATTTTTTGTACAATGACCGGTTTTTGGTAAAAGAAAAAAAGCCATTTTAAATTAAATTAAATTATGGCAAAATCGCTTAAATCTGATATGATGTTTAGTATGTTAAATTCGTTTTTGTCTAATTTTTATTTAAAAGTGTTAAATACTTACATTATTTTTACATTTATTAAACATTATCAAGTATTTGGCCCTCTTTTAATACAAATTATTTATAGACAAAAACTAATTTTACATACAAAACACCCTATCAGATTTTAGCGAATCTGCCATGCATTAAAATGGCTTTCATTTGTTTAAACGAAAACCCTTCGTCGCGTCGTCCGAAAAAATATCTTTAGACCTAATTTACATTAAAGCAAATAAGTATGTTAAAAATAATATTGAGTTTAACACAAAGCGGTAACCTATTACTTTTTCTTGAAAAAATTCAATACTTATTTTGATCAAATGCCACTGGTAATTTTTTTTTAAACTTTTACAGCAAAAATTTAAGGTGTTGGGCAAAAAAAGTTTTGTGAATATATCTCAGTGATAGGAAAGTTATGATACAAAAGGCATTTTTTTTTCTTAAAAATTTACCACCCTGTATCTCGGAATAATAGCATTTTCGGGCATAATTTTATTTAAAACGTTTTCTCATTTGTTTTGCATTCTATACATTATGAAAAGGAAAGTACCAACTTAAAAAAAACCCTGTAGCGTACTTGGGGTATTCCTAGTTTTTTTTTTTTGTTATTACAAATTAGCTTAAAACATTAAGTTGTTAATTTTGTTTATATCTATTTTACAGGCTGTTAAAAATTCGGTAGGCCACCATGAGAATCTTGGCAACGGTTAGAGATACCAGATTAGTTAAATTGTGAAAAAGTTGCACCCTTTAATGCCTAACGATATTTCCTTTTAAAAATTTTAAATCTTACACCCGTTCCCGAATTACCCAAAAAAAACAAAATTTCGCGAGACAAGGTTATTTTTAAAAGATATTTTAAAATAAGTGACACGTTATCATTGTCATTTTTCTACAAAAATATTGCCCCTAAACTTAAGATTCGACGTTTCGACTTTGATTCGCCATCATTAACTTTGTTTTTTTATGGGCGAAATATTTGTTGTTTTACTCATTAAACTCGTACTTTAAGTCTTAATTTAAGGACATATCACCCTTAACTTTTATTCGACGTTTCGAACCGAAAAACCATCATTTTCTATTATGCCATTAAAAATTACGATTTTATGTCAAATCTTTGGGGAAATTTCCATTCGCAGGTAAATATGCATTATTTTTATTTGAAGCTACAATAGAGTTAATATGGGGCGTTTAATTAAATTTATTGGCTTTTTAATTACGTATTAGTAAATATATGCAAGTTTTATTTATGCTTATGGCTCGTTGGTTAAATTATAAAAAATAAATAATTACAAAAAATAGTAATGTTCAAGAAACCCGCAGCAACTCCGATTTTGACGAATTTTAGTATATGGGGTTTTTTGGGGTGCTGATCACGAATCTAAAAATTTTGGCGAAAACGTTTTGTTTTCGAGATATTCATCATCAAAGTTGAATTTTAAAGTAATCCTATTTTCACTATATTCCCCTTCTTTTTGCACACAATTCTGGATTTAAGGCTAAAGTGGAATACAATATTTGATTTTCACATTTTTAAATCCTGTTTTTTTTCACATATTTTATATTATTTGTGCATGAAATTGCATAGCTTTACTTTTAGTTATCAATTTACATCGCAGTTGGCTATGGCGGCGTGTATACATTGTTGCCGCATTTTTAAAGTGAACTTTCGCAATTTTATTGATAAAAGGTCTTAAATAGATAGAAAAACGGGATTTTAAACGGTGAAAATTAAATATTATATTCCACTTTAGATTTAAATCAAGAATGGTGTGCAAAAAGAAGAAGAAATATAGTGAAAACAGGAGGAGTTTAAATTTTAACTTTGATGATGGATATTTCGAGAGCAAAACATTTCCGCCAGAAAAATCTTTTAGATTCGTGATCAGCGCCCCAAAAAAAGCCCATATACCAATATTCGACAAAATCGGAGTTGTCGCAAGTTTCTAGAAAATTAACCAAAGAATAATTAATAATAAGCAGTAAGGACTAGAATAAATAAGAAAGAAAAACAGCTAAACAGCAAATAATGGTTTGAATTTGGAATTAAAATATGAGAGTATTGGGTTTAAAACCAAATACCCCACCTATTGAAACAACAAAAACAAACTTAATGATGGTGGCTCGAAGACGAGACGTCGGATCTTAAGTTTAATGGCACCATTTTAAAGAATACAATAAATGGCAATAATAATATGTTATTTATGTTAAAATATCTTTTTAAATAAACAAAAAAAATGTTTTGCAAAATTTAGTTTGTTTTTTGTTTAAATAAATCTGAAACTGCTGTAAATTTAATAACTTTGCCTTAATTTTACCAACCCTGTATCTCTTAAGCCTGATTTATAGTTTCAGTAACGTAAGACTTAAGACTTAACGTTAAGCCGTAAGAAAAATGAACATGTGACAAATAACCTTATAATTCATAGTGCCAAAAACCTAAGCGGTAAGAGTTAAGATGTAAGACGTAAGAAGTGGGTCATTTTCATTTCTTAAGTCTTACGACTCGGTTGCCATCGGTCGTTTTCGCTAATAATCGGCAGCGTCATGTATACATTCTTGGTTATTTATGGGCTATTTTACATCAAATTTTATTTTTGCTGTCGTTGATGTCTTTTGTGAACACCAAAGAGCCAATCTACCTAAAATATATTTTATAAAATACATATATAAAAATGACAACAACAATATTCATAACCTAAAAACCATAAGGAGATTCTTTGAATTAAGGGACTATAAATTGATCTGTTACTTTTCACGTCTTAACGCTTAAGTCTTTAGTTTTGCGGCTTACGTTACTGAAACTATAAATCAGGGTTTACCGTTTCCGAGATCCTAATGATGACCCTCGAATGTGTTACACGCAGTATAAACTAAGAAAAAATAATAGAAATAAAAAACAAGGTAAAAAACCCTACTTTGTGTTATAATTTTAAAATAAAAGTCAATGGTAAAAATGGTAAAAATCCCCAAAAAATTTTTCATTTACATATTTTTTTATTTCTAATATCAAGCAGTTATAAGTGCCTGGCCAAAGTGAGAAAATTTGAAAAACACTTTGTATCTCTAAAACAAATCAAGTTAGCTATGATTTACTTTTACCATTGAATTTGTTTCAAAAACTGAAATCGAGATTAGATTAGATTAGAATAGGGCCGAGATAACCCATGCACTGAGGCCGCACGGCTTATTGTGTGCCCTGTCTTTTTACGTCTGGGTGATGTCAGCCAGACGGGACCTACAGCTTAACGTGGGTTTCAAAACCACGGTCCTATTAGCGACAACTTAAGACCTCGTCTCCACCCAGGGGCACTACTGAACCTACCAACTGAGTGGAGTCCGCATGTCTACGGTTGCGCAGGATACATCAAAGTGTGTTCCGGCGCCCTGGTCCTTTGGTGGCCTTCAGCGTCGATACATTTTGCACTTTGTCCGTCTGGTGTTGAGCTAACCACTAAATTTCCGACCAACTTATAAATAAGTATTTGGCCTGTAACCCTATTTTTAAAAGGCTTAGCTCAGTTTAATTTGAGGGAGTAATGAGTCGTAGGTAAAAGTATATTTTGCTCTGGTTTTCCTTCAAAATGTTTAATGTTAATTTGAAGCTTGTTTAATGGGCGCCAGCTACACTGTAGCAAAGGAGAGGAGTTTGGCACAAAATAACAGAAGCACAAGTGTGTAGTGATCAATTAAATATATGTATATTAATTAATAAATAGTAATTAAATAAATAAATTAAATAAATAATTAAACAATTAGATATACAAATAATTTTAAATAAATTAAATCTAAATCAATGACCGGGACCTATAACTAGGGCGTCTTCTTTGACCAGTATAGCCACTAGCCACACTTTGAACGAAAAAGGAGGTGAAAATTACTAACACGGTTTGTTTATTATATGACTTAAAAAAATATTATAAAAAAGGCCTGAAAACTATACTGTGCCAGAAGATGTAAGTTATATTTAACATATTATGAAATCTTATAGTGGAAATAACCATAATACTACCCAGTGTCTATGTAGAAAACTATTACATATTTTTATATATATTATGCAAAAAAAATATCTATTAAATAGTTAATTTAAACGTATGTGTGATTGAGAAAAATATATGTATATATCAAAGAAAAGAATGCTTAGTGAAAAAGGTATCAAATAGATATTCAAAAAAACAAAAAAATTATAAATTTAATTAACAAGTTATGGTACGAAAGAATAATGGTTGTTTGTATCTGACCAGTGTCTGTAAGTATTATATGGGTGGGTCTTACTTGATCTTTGGTTGAGACTACCGGAAATTCCATACAGCATCCACGCTTACAACAGAACTCTGCCTCCGACATCACTAGCTAGCATATAGCTCAGTAAGACTGAACAACTCTTTCGGAGCAGATGAGTGTTCAACTAGCCTCTCTATCAATGAAACCAAATGGGTGGATATTTACACAACCATACTTCTCAATTTCAATATTCAAAAATCAAAGTTTTCTTTACATAACCATACTTTCCAAGAAAACAATTATAAAATTAAGTAGAACTTAATTGTCCATCACAGGGTGGTAGTTTAGTAGTGAGGAAAACTTGTAACTTTTTTGGCCTAAAAAATCAAGGTGTCTTAGATTCGAAAAGAAGCACAAAAAAATCTACCACAAAACGGAATTGCAGAAAAATCTTACCTTGGTTAGGGTTTGGCCGTTTGAATTAACAACTTCGATTTTTTTTTATCTTTGGACAAACCACAAAGGCTAAAAGCCTAAATACTAACGTACCGTGGGTGTCTTAAGCGATGTAAGAGGGAGTTTGTTGACACGGGACTTAAATACTTGCAGATTTGGGGGAAGGAAAGACCTCCGCGGGCAGCAGGTTCCACAACCTAGAAACTCTAGGAATAAAAGAACGAACAAAGTGGGAAATTCGGGGCCTGTCCAGTTGGACGGTATCGGGATGCATACGCGCGGAACCACGGGTTTCTCTGTTGGGAACCGTAAGTGGAGGAACTATACTGGACAATTCTTCAGTGCAGAAGCCATGGAAGTACCTATAAAAAAGCGATAAATCCCCCACAGCCCGACGATGTGCAAGAGAGGAAAGCCTTTCTGTAAGTGAAGGATCATTAATGAGACGAATAGCTCTTCTTTGAATAGAATCAAGAATGCTTAGGGTTGTGGGGGACGTCATGCCCCAGATATGAGAACAATATTCCAAGGGAGGTCGGATTTGGGACACATATAAAGTGTATAAATTAGAAGGGGAAAAATACTTTTGGCTCGAAAGAGAAATCCAAACTTTTTGAGGCTGCCGTGGCTATAGATACAATGTGTTTAATGCCAGTTAAGGTTACTTTCAACTGACTGACAAGGAACATGATTGTGTTTTGGATGCATTAAAATGGACGAGATTTTTAGCGCCCCAATTCAATATTAAATTAAGATCCTGCGAAAGAGATATCTGCATCGCTCTGCGTTTGTTTTCCAAGTCAGGTTTAGTAATGGGTTTAGGAACCTGAAAACTGGAGTGAAGGGTACCAAGAAGTTGCCAGTACACCATAACCAAAGTGCGGCGTACGCTAAGCTGTGCCTGTTCACAATAAAAACTAACGGCATGAAAAGGCCTAGACACCGGAGAAAACGGTTAAGTATATAAGGTTACAGGGTCATTCAAACATAATCTGGGTAAAAATGAAAACAAAATTAGACGGGCACCATGTGACCGTTACAGGCCTCAGCAGGAATCGAACCCACCCCACGTCCGTTGTGCGCTCAACGACTTAACGCCTCACACGCTAAGCCATCACCGGACGAAATCGAGATTACGCAATTAGATTTGTTCTACCTCTTTCACTTTTTACTATACCCTGCAAGGTCAACGGAAATGTGCCACCCTGTACTAATAATGGAATTATAAGGGGTGGCTTTTTTAATTGAAATGCACTTCTTTCCTTTTTCTCAAGTAAAAAATAAATGACCCAACATATAATTAAATAAATATGCGCTACAAAACCTAAAAAACGCTTTAAATAGGTTTGAAAACAATCTTAAAACAATAATACACGAGATATACGGGTGTAGTAAAGATTAGGTATCAAAATTTTGCGTTTTTGAAATTTTCCAGTAAAAGTGTTTGATTTATAAAACAGTATAAAATAAAAAAATTATTGGATAAACCGCTTTTTCATTAAAAATATATATAAATAGAAGTCAGTGCCGTATTAATCATTAGGCTGACTAGGCTACAGCCTAGGGCGCCATGAAAAATGAAAAAATAGGCGACAGACAGGAGGGGAGTAATAGGCGCTACACAGGGGAGTTTTTAAAAAGAAGAGGATGACCTTTTTTTTGCTCATTAAATATTATTTTGGGTAGTAAAGTAAGGCGCCTGGTAGTCAAAATAGGCGCTACCGAGGAAAGGACCTTTTTTTTCCTCTTTAAATTTTTTTGGGGAAAATAGGCGCTCCGGGAATTCTAACCTAGGGCGCCTCAAACAGTTAATACGGCCCTAATAAATGTACGAAGTGTGTATACACTTTAATGCTAAAACGTCCTATTATTGCCCGTTTGGTTAAAAATGTATGTAGTATGTTGACAATATTACATAGTTGTTTTCTATACTCTGGAAACAGTCCTTATTGCCGCTTTTTATAAAGTCTATATTAGTCGCAAGCATGATTTAACTAACCAGAACTAAGCTGACCACCGCTTATAATTTTATTTGTCTCGGAAAAAAAATATTCGAGTAAAATCCCAGTACCAAAAGGATTTAATTGGGTCAAAAATATTTGCCAACACTGTACGAGATCAGGTATGTTTAGATTTTGGTGTGGGTGTCAGAGTTCTCATAATTATTTGAAATCTTACAGTCTTATTATTTTTGACAAAGAATTAATATTTTATTATAATTATTTATTCAAAATTATTAATTATTATTAAATAATAATAATTAAAAAAATAGTTTAGCAATATTTTAGGGATTTTTACAGCTGATTAAATGAATAAAATAAGGTTAATTGTCTAGAAGTGAGAGCAATTCCAATTTTGACGAAATTTGGTATACGGGAGTGTTTTGGGGCGCTGATCACGAATCTAAAAGATTTTTTTTTTTTGAAAACGTTTGGATCGTGAGATATTCGTCATCAAAGTTAAAATTTAAACCATTCTTATTTTTCCTATATTTCTTTTTCTTTTTGCACAAAGTTCCTGATTTCACACTAAATTGGCACACAATATTTCATTTAACATTAAAACACCTTTTTAAAATATGTTTTTTATTGATTTTATGCCTTTCTTTATTATTATAATTATATAGGTGTATGCATGGTTGGTTGCAGAGTTTTAGGGAAAAAAGATTTGGAATTAAATGAAAAAATGTGTTAAATAACTAAAAAAAAGGTTTTTAGAGTTGTTTATAAAATATGGTTGCCAATTTAGTGTTATATCAAGAACTGTGTTCAAAAAAGGCGGAATATGGCGAGTTCAAAACGTTTCCGAAAAAAAATCCCATATACCAAATTTTATCAAAATTGATGTTGCTTTCACTTACTAGACAGTTAACAAAGTTAGTGACAGAAGTATATACTTTCTATTAGCCTGTTAATATATAAATAAAGGCTAAAGTAAAATAGGTTAATCATCCAAAAAATTGCTAAAGGTAAATTTTTATGGGATAAAACTCTTTCATCCCCACTTTACTATATAAAAATTGACTATTCACCAACATTCTTGCAAAATTTTCTAAAAAAATAAAAATCCCATGAGTCTTTACCAGGACCGAAAAATACTAGTAGGTATTATTATAAAAAAGGGTTGGGCGCTTAATATACGAAAAACAAGGCACAAAGTGTCCACACTTTTACAATGATAGCTACTTGTATTTTGCTCTTTAATTTTACTTTCGAGTAGTGCGCCCTGGAATTAAAATAGGCGCCATGCAGTGAATGACCTTTTTTTTTGGCTATGAAAGCGTGTTTAGTAGCGTAGCTAGGAGGTGGTGTAGGCAGTCGCCTACGGCCTTGCGCCTAGGGGGCCCGTAGCAAAATGAAGGTATAAAATATGCCATATGCAAATAATGTAGAAATTAAAGGGTATGGAACTTTTAGTAGGCCCGTAATTGTAATGTGCAAAGAAAGGGGCCTCGCACAACTGTATTTAATTGAAATTGTGGTAAGGACTCTTTATCTTTTTTTTGCTCATCAAAAAGTTTTTGAAGGACCTGAAGGAGAAAAGGGGGTCTCGCGGAATAACTTCGCATACTCCTAAAAGGCCTTGGAGGAATCATGAGGTTCTTGCGAATACGACTTCGCTTACGCCTGATTTTGGTCACGCACTAAGCGTGTTTTTTAGCTTTTTGAGCTATATTTAGTTTTCACTTTTTAATTCTATTTATTTTTTAAAATAAAATGTTTCTAAAATTTCTCGGTATTAGTTTTGTAAATCTGCATCAAGGGGTGTAAGTATTATTAATGCAAGTATTACATTTTTAGCAGAGGGCGGACAGTTTGACGAGAAGTTACATACATACAAGTGATGCTAATAAAAGCGTTTTAAAAATAGTTTTTTTACAATCCCAGTTCGTGTAGTTTCAAAGGTCTAAACTTTTGTTTACTTATCCCACGGCAATCACTTTAATTGTATTCCGTTTGTTCTACGACCCAAAAACTTTACCGACAAACTTGCACTCTCCTTCTTTAGAACACTGTTTATTCAAAGGCTGGTTGTCGGTCCTGCATTCGGATTATTCAAATTCCTGAAGCGTTTTCTAGGTGAATATGCTGCAGAAAGCTTTTGAAGCCTCTCAATCGTTATATGAGTAGGTATGTGAAATTTTAGCTAAAAGCGTAGTGTTTCACAATTCGAAACTTCAAAGTTTTATGCCAAATTTTCGTTACTTAAAGACATTCTTGGTTAAGACAAAATAAATTTTAATAAAAAGAAATTTGAAAAATTCTCGTAATAAGACGTAGATTTATGATTTAGCAATTGGTTAAAATTAACATCGATGCACCTGTTTTTTTCTATGTTTAATACAGAGATCTCAGAAACCGCTGCAGCTTCAGAGATGGTTAAACAGAAAAAATTGTTGTTTTTAGAGCTAAGTTTAAATCACGTTTTGTTTCGTACAAAAATCTTTGCTTACTTTTTTTTCAAAATTGTGTTTTTCTCTCTTTCTCGGTAAGTATTTGGAATAAAAGAAAAAGTGTAAATAGGAAACTTGTAGATAATTATATTTTTAAAAGAAAGCTGTTATTCGATATTTAATGTATCAGTCCGTTTTTGAGCAACGACATAAACTTTTTAATAAACTTTTACTAGATGTATTGCAAGATATACTTTGAATGGCGTTGTGTCCAAAAGACAACAAGGTTGGTTTTAAAAAAGTTAAGCATGGGTATAGGCAATAATATTGAAATCTTCGATAATAATCTTTGAATAGTAAAGTTTTCCTTTTTTTACTTAGCTTAATTTACAGCACAATTTCAAACATTGTTGTAGTAAATTTAGCAGTGGTTATACTTTGGCCACTTTAAACTGATAATGAATACGAAGGAAGTAACTCCGGTTACTATAGTTTTAAACCAATAAAATACATTTTTATTGTGTTAACTAGGGTTACTGATTTTTTAAACCAATGAAATACATTTTTTGTTCAGGTGTTTTGCTCAAGTTATAGTGAAAAGAGTAGAGTAAAATTAATTTCTGCTATTCAGGGTGTTTCTAAACAAATAATAACAATTTTAGTAGGTGATTTTTCACTAAAAAATAGAAAAAAACTTTATATAAACATATGTTCTAAACGTCTGAGTCACTACGGGGTGAAAAATGTTTTATAAAAATATTGTTTCTTTATAATAATTTTTTACCCCTTCACATATTAAAAAAAAATTAGAAACGCACCCTTTGCACCAAAAGACATTTTTTGACATATAAAAAAATACAGATATTTTTTACCAGTGTCGGGGATGAGGGGTTTAAGGTAAATATTTTTTGAGAGAAAAATGGTACCGCACTGCATTTTTTAAAATATGTTTTTTTCAATCCCCATTTAGTTTTAAAAAATTGGTTTGGTATTAAAAATTAGAAAACAAACTTTATAATAACATAATATGTCCTAAATAAATTAGTTTTTAAATTACAAAGGAATTTTAGAGTTTAGGGGCTGCTGTCACCATCCCCAAAGAGTTAATACAATTTTATTAAAAATAGGTGTACAAGGTGTCCCCCTAAAAATACAAAGTTTACGTTTTTTATTTTATTTTTTTTTATAGGAGCTGATATATAATGGGTGGTACTTTTTTAATTGACACGCTGTAAACAAGGTTTTTACTAAGCTTACTTTGGGTACGTAAAACTGCTTAAACTAGGTTTTACGGGCATTATAATCTACAATACCTGAAATATTTAAAATTGCTACAAATAGTTTATAGTTTAGGTTGGTGTTCTAAAGTAAGATTAAAGATTTTTTTTTAATATCCACTAGTAAATAAATATGTTAAGACAGTAAATGTATTAAAAATAAAAACAAAAATAAAAAATGTTGTAAAACAAATATTTAGGTACGTTAATTTTCTAATCAGTATTGATTAAACAAACGACTGTCCTCAATTTTCTCAAGCACAAGCTATATACTTTTCGAAACAAGGCAATCACTTGAGTTATGATCCAAAAAGGGAAAGGGTTAGAAGTCAGGGGAAAGGCACTCAATCTTTTAAAGCATATACTTCCTATACGGAGCCGTTACCCCTGTCAGATACAAGAAACAATTTCAGTAAAGTTTCTAAGGGTTGACTTGGAACACGCATATCATAATAGTTTAGGACTTTAACTTCATTGGATTAAAACTATAAATGCAATAATATGTAGGTCAATCAACTTTTTTGTCCATATTTTAAATTTTTTATATTTTTGTCAACTTTTTTGTAATAATTATTTATTTTAAATATTTGGTAATTACTTCCTTAATTGTCATCTGCAATGAGCAAGGCACTTTAAACAGTTTCAACAATAAAACCAAAAAATGTATATTAGGTACGTCCCATGTACACAAAATTTAAACCCAAAACAACCAGGCTCAAAAACAAGGGTCACTACCAACAGAGCTAAGGTCAATCACTAAGCCATATTAACATATCTCGAGGACAAACCACTTACGAAAAATAATTCACTTATCCATGAGATTTTACAAAAGACTGGTTGTCTGAACTTTTAAACTTTAAACTGTCGAACAGAACAATTATTATTATTATTATCATTATTATCAACTTTTGGTTATTTTTTATTCTTTTCTTTATATTAGGCAAATAAAAGTTCAGCTTTTTGATTATTAATGTTCTTCGTATCATGCTTACTTTTTAAAAAACAAACCACAAAATAAACATAAAAAAACTGTTTACAGATAAATACTAAATTAAATACCATTATAATCTAAATTAATGAATTTTACGAAATTACTTAAAATTGTTTCTTTGTTTTTTGGATGGTTCAGGAAAATGCAATTAAGAAAAAAAATTTTCGGAAAGTTATATAGAAACAAAAATAAATTGGGCCAAATAAGACCAAAAGCTTTATTTTCATTTTCTTAGTTTAAAGAAAATATTTAAAATGTATTAAAGCCAGTGTCGTCCATTTCTTTGTCTTAATTATGTGTTTAGGTGCTACTTAAGACTTTACTGGACTTAATAAATATTATTAAGTAAGACTAAATCAGCCTTCTAATGTAGAAAATAGTACAAAAATTTAATTAAAATCGGTTACGACATATGTTTAAGATATTATTATATATTTTTTAAATTTAACGTCCTGTAAAAACTTGTAACGGGTGTATTTTAAGATTTGGTAAAAGCAATAAAAGTGTGTGATCCAGTAAGTTGCGTTTTTAATAATGAGAACGATGAGAAGAAGGAGTACACTAGAAAATAATACACAAATTTGTACCAACAAAACTACAAATAAAACTACAAATATCATGACAATTATTACATCCAAAGATATTTACATATTAAAAAAATCTTAGCATAAAAAGAAAATTGCTAGGGTCCCCGCGTTTTGTAAAGAGGCCACCGACGTCATCATTTTCTGAGCAAAATCTCCTCTTATTCCCTCATCCCGTATTTAAAATGTTATTTATCATATCTTTAAAATGCCTACTTTCTAGGTAACGATACGAAGCCCTCGAAACCGCGATTGAAAAAGAGTTAAAGAAGATAATGATGACGTCGGTGGCCTCTTTACTAAACGCGCGGACTTTACCACCTACCTAGTACCAGGGACACTTTCCAAGAATGATGATGTATCAAAATTTAGAGATTACGCTCAAAAGGCAACTCTATGCTTTATTTGTTTTCTGAGAGATTAAATTTAAACAAAATATTATTTGGCTTTTCTCCAGAACAAAATTAAAAAGTGTATTTAATATTTTAAGAAAATTAAAACTTTTATACATTATGAAGAACTATTCTGCTCTTACACAATATAATAAAAGTTAATAATACTTTAAAAGAAATAAAATAATGAAATATTTAAATTTAAAGTTTTAATTTTCTTAATATGTTAAATATACTTTTTAATTTTATTCTAGAGAAAATGCAAATAATATTTTGTTCACAAGGCTACTAGCGCACTGTGTACTCTTCCCACGCCTAACACTGAAAAGAACAATTTTACTTCGCTGGTTAAAAACCTAAAAATCCGAAAAAATATCTTATCTTATTTTTTTTAATCGTCTGTTAGATTTAATACCCATTCTAAATTAACAGTCTGTATATATAGTTGTTCAGTTTATTTTCTTTTTATATTTGCAGTAAAACTTATATTAAATACCATCCAAAACACAATAATTTATTAAAAATATTAATTACTTACCATAGTTATCCAGGCGTTATAATTCAAAACTGTCTTTTTCATTGCTTTCGGCACAATGAGGATAATATCTATTTTCAGAATTAATTTTAATTAAAATTTTTAAAAAATTATTAACAAATAATTTACTTTTCTAATTCAACCAGCAATTGAGCTGTACACTAAGATACCACTAAGCTTAGTGCTGTAGATAAAATAGAGATTATATTAAGGCCATGTTTACACGGGCCACTTTTTAAAGTTAGTATGGGCCACACAAAGTGGTTCGATAGTAGCAGATCCGATCATAAACAGTAGTTCTTCCAGCTGCTGCATTTTTTTGTAGTCAGTGGACGGGACCGGCGACTGACAGCGACAGAAGTTTAATTAATATTGTGGTTGTCAAAAAGTCCGCGTAAACAGGAGTCAAAGTTTAGTATTGTGGGAACGGAACTACAAGCTGGCGGCAGTAAACCACATACCAACCACTTTTTGTACTCCATATCAACATCAAAAAGTGGTCTGTGGAAACACGGCTTAAAAGATTTGGAATAAAATTGCTGTTTTTAGGCTTTTTGAAATACTTATTAATGGGTATACCATACATATACGATTGTTTATTTAAGAAATGCCAGTTTTTTTATAAAACTCTTAAAAATGACGTGGGTGAGCATAGTTTCGAAACTATTGGATTTATATGTACGTGGTTTATATTTTGCCACCTACTTTTAACTGTAACAAAGAAACATAGAAGAAAATGTATTGTATAAAAGTTTTATACATTTTTATCTTTTATCCTTTAAGGATTAAAAAGAAAACAAATAAAAATCAAAAACTTATAAAAAATAAAAAAGTTAACTTTTTTTAATGAGTCACCCTGTATAATATGTCACCATTAAGAAGGTATTTTAAAAAGCTTAAGAAAAATGCCACATCTAAAATAATAATCTTAAATAGTTTCGAAAACATGACGATTTAAATCTGGGTATAATTTTCATCACAACTACAGTCTAACGTTAGTGCCGTAGGAAGTATAATGGAAGTTATATCTACTATTTTTTTCAGATTTATGTTGTCCTATTTCGAAAATTATTAAAAGATATATCAAATGTGAGATTTTTAAAGCTCTTTTAAAGACCTCTTTAATCGTGACATATTGTACAGGGTGTTCAATTTAAAAAAAAGTTTACTTCTTTATTTGTCTTGACTTTTTGATGTTCATTTGTTTCTTTCTTATGCTCAAAAGATAATAGATGAAAAGTAAGTAAATACTTTCATAAAAGACATTTTTTTATCTCTGTTACTTATGGTTAAAAGTGGGTGGCAAAATATAAATAAAAATCCTGTACAGGGTGGGGTCTTTTCGTTGACCTTGCAGGGAACAGCGAAAACTAAAAGGGATTGAACAAATCTGATGGCACAATTTTGATTTCAATTTTTGAAACAAATCCAATGGTAAAAGTAAATCATGGGTAACTTGATTTGTTTTGGAGATACAAAATGTTTTTAAAATGTTGTCAATTTGGCCAGGCACTTGTTACTCGCTTGATGTTAGAGATAAAAAAAATCGTAAATAATAAAGTTTTGGGGATTTTTACGTGTGGCGTATCTACCTATAATTTTTCATTGACTTTTAATTTAAAGTAATTAAACAAAGCTGTTTTTTTTTCGTGGAACACCTTGTATATTATATCATCAGGTAAAAAGTCTCCTTAAAAGCTATAAAAATACCACAATTATTATATTTATTTTTAATGGTTTCAGAAATATAGCCATTATCAGGATTTTTTAACAAAACACCCTGTATATTATATTACCTTTGCATAGATATTTTAAAGCGGTTTAACAAAATACCACATTTTATATATTTATCCTACTATACTTAACATGAAAAATTAAAAAATTGTATTTCTAAGGTTCCCAAATTAATAGTTTTTTCTGAAGGTTGGGAAAAGGATCCCCTACTTTTTATTCTTGTAATCAATTGCTTTTATCACCTTATGACCTGATATTATTGTTTTTTTACTCCTGTCAACTATAAAGATATAGAATCAAGATTAAATACAGAAACGACCCGGTATGGTCAATTATCTCAAAAACGATCCAACCTAAATTTAAAAAACTGGACATTTTAAATTCAGGAATTGCATTTCAGATGTTTCATAAGTAAATCTCCTTATTTCCCTTCCTTGACTTTTTTAGGAATCTTAAAAACGTCGCAAAAATGCTATTTATGAATTTAGAAGATCCAGTTTCAGCCCTGTACTAATTTTGACGAATATTGGTTAGATCGTTTTTGAGATAATTGACCATACCTGATCGTTTCTGTATTTAAGATTACTGCCATATCTTTAAAATAAACAGAAGTTTAAAAACAATAATATTAGGTTATAATAAGGTTGATACAAGCTATTGATTACAATAATAAAAAATAGGGTATTCCATTTAAAAATATTAAATTTCCTAACCTACAGAAAAAATAATAAACTTGGCAACCTTGCAAATAAAATTCTTGAATGATTTATGTTCAGTTACCCTTTGGCACAAATTTTGATTCATTTATCTTTGCTGGTTTCCGTATATCCAATGTGGTATTTTTTGGTGATAAAATAAACAGTTCATTCCAGTAAAAACGAGTTACCCTTAATAGTTCCGTTATTTGTAGGTACGCTTATGCAAATCTCTTAAAACACGTCAATTCTTATTTTTAGGGAAACATATTTGTGTGTCAGAATTTACTTGTTTAGGGTTATCCCTTCCACTCACCAACACAAACGTCAAAAAATTTTAATGGAAAAGGGGGTCAAGTGGTACATCATTTTAAAGCTCCTGAAGAGTACTTTATAACCCTAGAATATAAAGTCAATATCTTTACCTTCTACAAAATGGCGGAACTTAAAATATCACCTAATTACCTGATTGGGGTAGCCGTATTTCCACAACTAATTAAGTTGTAAGTGTAAGATGTTCCCAATGTGGTATTTTCTTAAAGCTCTTTTAAAAATCTTTTTAATGGTAATACTAGTGATAATATACAGGGTAAAATAAAAAGTGTATATTTTTTTATTGAAGCACTATTAAAGCTTTAAAAAATACCACATTATCATCTTACTTTATTAGTTTCGAAAATATGGCCATCCCAATTAGGTATTTAGGTAATTTTTAAAGTATCGCCATTTTATAGTAGGTACTTGTCAGGAGCTTTAAAATGGTGTACCACTGACCCCTTTCCCATTTAAACTTTTAACGTTTATGTTGGTGGGGAGGAAATAACCTTGAATAAGTAAATATTGACACAATAATGTCTCTCCCTAAAAATATTTTAGAATTTTTTTAAGTTTACAAATAACTAAATTATGGGGGATGGCTTGTTTTAATTGGAATGCACTGTATAGGGTGTTTTATTAAAAAAAAAACAACTTTGTGTTATATCTTTAAAATAAAAATCAATGGAATTGGAAAAATAGGCACGCCACTAAATTCTACGTAAAAATCCTAAAATTTTTCTACTTACATTTTTTTCTATCTCTAATATCAAACGGGTAACGCCTGGCCAAATTGACAAAGTTTGAAAAGCACACTGTATTTTCATAAAAATAAAATTAGCCATGAGTTACTTTCATCATTAAATTTGTTTAAAAAATTTAAATCGAGATTGCGCAATAAGGTTTGTTCCATCTCTTTTAGTTTTCGCTGTACGCTGCAAGGTCAACAAAAAGGTACCACTCTGTACATGTGAACATTTTTTAAAGCTTTTTGATAGATTTTTGGTGATTATACAGGGTGTCTCTAAAAGGTCTATACGAAATGCTACTACTAATTTCTTGGACCAAAATACAATGAGCGCAATTCACCTAAGTTAAAAAGTGAATCGATTACAAGATACAGGGTGTCAAAGTTTTTATTTTAGTTTTGTTATTTTTAAATATTTTATATATTATAAGACATTTTTTACAAAACTTGGTTTAAAAGGTTTTTTTAGAGTGGGAAATCAAAATAAGCTAATGTTTTTGTCGTAAAATGTAGAGGGAGCCACCTGCAATCCTTTACTTAGGCTTTAAGTGTCATAACTTTTTTGCCTCAGCATGTTATAATTTTAGTATAGAATTTTTATTTTTCGATGTTTCTTGCACATATTAAATATCGCTGCGACCAACCGCTTTTAGGATATTTTAGATTGAACATATTATTTCATACAAAAATTTGCCATTGCATTCATACACGCTTTATTTAGGCCATCCGGTATTATCTAAAAGGTCTGTACAAAATACAACCACAAACTTTTTAAGCAAAAATCTCTTTTACCTTAGTCAAAAGGTTGCTGGTTTGAAAGTTTGTCAAATTTTCTATTTATTTTTATTACTTGGACATCCTGTATCTCGCAAACGATTAACTTTTAAGGAAAATTGGGTTAAATTGTTGTATTTTGGCGTAAGGATATTATAGTACTAATTTGTATAGACCTTTTAGAGAAACCCTGGTGGCCTAAATAAGGCCTTAAAGAATGCGCAGGAAATTTTTATGTAAAATAAAACGCTTAATCCAAAATATCTCAGAAACAAAGGCATAAAGCGATATTTATCAAGTAAACCTTTTTATGCCAAAAATATAAGAAAAATAAAAGTAACTACCTAAATCATAATATACCGCGGAAAAAAAAGTAATGACATTTTGAACAAAAGCTAAGGACTGCAGGTGGCTCCCTCTAAATGAAACAACTAAACAACTAAGAGTGGCTTTCGATCCCATTTTTTTAAAAAACAACGCTATATCAAGTTTTGTTAAGAAAATATAGTAATAAATAAAATATTTTAAAATGACGAAAATAAAATAAAAACTTTGACACCCTGTATCTCACAAACGTTGTATTTTGGTACAAGGAGTCTATGAAAGCATTTTGAGCAGACCATTTAGAGGATGGTATTTATTTGGGTACACGCCAAAAATAAAATTAAAAGTACTAAAAAAACAAAAATTAAAACAAGTAAAAAGATGATTAAAAATCGACGTTTCGGTGGCAAATCTGCCACCGTTGTCAAGACAAATTGAATAAAAATTAAAAAAATAAAAATTAACTATTATTAGGGTTTTGAAATTTAAAATTTATATCTTTTTGTAAGATATTCTGAAATCTTTGACTTTAAATGTAATAGTATATTACATTACAAGTGTGGAAAATGACTAATTTCACACGAGTGGGAATATTGTAGCACGAGGCGTTAGCCGAGTGCGACAAACCCACGAGTGTAAGAAAGTCATTTTCACACGAGTACTGTACAGTACTGTACACTATTTTTCCTACGACCACAAATTATTCACCAAAAAAATAAATTAAAGTTTGTCTGTTCAGAAAAATAAAAAACAATTGAGAACTTTGCAACACTAGGGTGATATTTACTTTGCAACACTAGTGTGATATATACTTTTCCTCACTGCTATATTATACTGTTTTGACACTATTTTTACATCGAAAATCACCTACCTAGAAGCATTATATAACTTTTATCATTTTGGAATTTAAAAAGGCCCTCACTTAATTAAAATTGTATGGTTTTGTTAGGTAATAACGCTAATAGTTTAATACGGTTTTCAGCTATTATAAGGGTTTTTTAAAAATTATCGATTCTTACATATTTTAGACACTCTTCTAAATAAAACGTAAGTGGTGCATATCCAAAATATTCCGTTTTTTAAAAATATCAGTAAATAAACTTACGGGACCGGGGAGTGAAAAGGGGTGCTGGGTGGGGTAAAATTGGTAAAACGAGTTAATGAAACTGAACATCACATGTAAAATTATGTAAAAATAACAGTTTTTCCTCATATTTTTAAGAAAAAATATAAAAAATATGAAAATTGTAAATGCATAAGTCCTTAAAGTAAGGAAAAAACGACTACCAAACGTCAGTTACCATGCAAAATATGGAAAGCATTTGGCAACGTCGGAAGGGTCTGATTCTATTTATGAATGGATAAAAGAAAGTGGATTCATAAAGTGTGTATTAGCCTTAGGTTTAATTAGGGATTAAAAAAAGTTTTAACTAGTTGTTTGAGTACACGAAGAAAGAGAGGAAGGAATTTGATCTATAGGCTTTTTTTCTCTGGCGCTTTAGGTCGAACGGTCAAGCGGCAAGGCTGCCTCTATTAAGTACGTGCTCAAAGGTAGAAGGGAGATTTTTAATTTGATCTACTTACCTGACAACACTGTGCCAGTCAGTGAAAGTTGTTTTTGTGGTTATGTCTATTTTTGTTTATGTTTTTATTTTTTCGTAAATTTTAATAAATATAAAATAAGATGATTTTCGCTAATTTGGGTTCTACCGTTTAAGGTAAATAAAAAGTTTTTTTACTGTCACTACAATAAATATGTCACTTGCAAAACCAATAGCAGTTTTTAGAATGACATCATAATATGTATCACACGAGTGTTGTAAAGTACTTTGCAACACTAGTGCTGTAAAGTACTTTGCAACACTAGTGTGATATAACGCATTTTCTATGCACGAAAACAGTGTGCTATTTGCTATTTTCACAAGTGGTCGTAGGAAAAATATGTTTGTTTGGTTATAGTGTCATACCGACATACATAACTGGTTGCTGGTGTATTTATTGTTTATATTACAAAAAAGGTGAATAGTTAGTTAATTTTTAGTCTTTCTGAAAATACCTCAGTATTCAGCAAAGGCAACCAAGTGTTATTTAAATTAACTGAAATTGGGGCTACACAATTATTTTTATTTAATAATATATACGCACTTTCTTTCATTTTGCATTTTTTAGAACAAGTTTCCTTTGCTAAAATGCTCGAAGCATCCCAGTTTATTCTATGATTGTTATCAAATGCGTGTTGGCAGATTTTGATCTATGAAATTCTGTGTTTTTAATGTATGATCTGTGTTCTTTTATGCGTTTGGCTAATGGTCTACAAGTTTCACCTATATAAAACTTATTGCGTTCGCAAGGTATTTTATAAATAACATTTTTTTATATTTTCATTTAAGTTGTATGGTTTTGTTTTTGTTAATTGAGATCTGATAGTGTTTTGTGTTTTAAAGATTGTGCGAATATTAAGTTTCGGTCCTATTCGTTGAATTTTATTTGATAGTCCGGGAATGTATGGTAAAAATAAATTTGTAATAGGTCTATTTTGATTTGGTCTTATAACTGGAGTTTCAAATTCAAGGAAACAATTATTTATAAAATCAAGAGGATAATTATTTTATTAAATATATCATTAATTAAAATATTTTTTAAATAACCTTTTTCAATATTTATAGTTTGATTAGAACAACTGACTTTAATTCTATCAAATAGACTTAGACTTTTTACAACTCCCTTTTTAATCATTATTGGGTGATTTGAGTTAAAATTTAGGTATATATTTGTATGTGTATTCTTTCTGTAGATTTTTGTTTCAAAATTGTTTAAAATTTTTTTTTATTCAAATGTCAAGAAATTGTAGTTGTGAGTTGTTTTCTTTTTCAAAAGTAAACTTAATAGTTGGTTCTTGTGTATTAATGTGTGTTAAAAAAATATTTAAACAGTGTTCGTTATGTTGGTATATAGAAAAAATGTCATCTATATATCTACACCAAACTAAAGGTTTATATTGATAACTTTCTACAAAATTTGATTCAAAGTTTTCCATAAAAATATTACTTAATAAAGGTTATAAATGTGAACCCATAGCCATGACAGAGGTTTGTTTATAAAAATCAGTCTTATATTGAAAATATGTTGTTTTGACACAAAAAGTTAATAGCTCAAGAATAGTGTTTATGCTTAATTTTGTTTTTTCACCAAGATGGACATCATTTTCTAATTTATTTCTTACAATATTTAATGTTTTATCTACTGGGACATTTGTGAATAAACTATCAACATCAAAACTTACCAGTGTATTATTTGGATCAATATCTATGTTTGATAGTTTCTCTAAGAAATGTTTAGAATTTTTAATGTATGTATCAGTGTTGTTTACCAAAGGAATGGATTTGTAGGTGAGTTTATACAACTTACTATAGGACGTAAAGGTATATTGGGTTTATGTATTTTTGGTACTCCGTAAAAATGTGGTGTTTTACTGTTGTGAGGTGTCAGTTTAAATCTTTTATTATCTGTTAAATAGTTTTTATGTTTCTTTAACCTATTATAAATTTGTCGTTCAATACATTCAGTAGGGTCTTTGTTAATTTTTGTGTCATTTAAAAGAGACATTATTTTATCATCATATGTATTACAATCTAGTTAGATTTTGTTTAATTTTAAATGGTTTTTCTAACGCGATTTTTGTTCTAATTCTAAATTTATCTGGATGTTCTATTGGTAAGTTTTGATATGTTTCTTCAATGCAAGAAATAATGTCAAGCTTGGGAAGTGTTTTGGGTGAAATTGCAAAATTTTAACCTTTGAAAAGAACAAGTTTTTCAACACGCATTTGATAACAATCATAGAATAAACTGGGATGCTTCGAGCATTTTAGCAAAGGAAACTTGTTCTAATAAACGCAAAATCAAAGAAAGTGCTTATATATTATTAAATAAAGATAATTGTGTAGCATCAATTTCATTTAATTTAAATAACACTTGGTTGCCTTTGCTTGATACTGAAGTATCTTCAGGAAGACTAAAAATTAACTAACTATTCACATTTTTTGTAATATAAACAATAAATACACCAGCAACCAGTTATCTATGTCACTAAGACACTATAACCAAACAAACATATTTGACATTTAATGTCAAAGATTTCAGAATATCCTAAAAAAGATATAAATTTTAAAACCTTAATAATAGTAAATTTTTATTTTTATTATTTTTTATTGAATTTGTCTTGACAACGGTGGCAGATTTGCCACCGAAACGTCGATTTTTAATCATCTTTTTACTTGTTTTAATTTTTTTGGTTTTTAGGACTTTTAATTTTATTTTTGGCCTGTACCCAAATAAATACCATCCATTAAATGAATTCGCCGAACTACAGAACATATCTTCAGACCATTTAGAGACACTCTGTATACAGAGTGTCCGTTAAGTATGTGTCTAAAATTTAGGAGCGTATAGGAGACTTTAAAATACCACTAGTCTTCCATATAAAAAAAGTTCCTAAGTTGCCCTATGAAGGAAAAATGGGGCTTAGAAAGGGGTCCTCAGAAATAACTTTTTAATCCGTAACTTTTAAGTGGACCTGTATATTTTAATAAGAATTAGTATGACGTACAAGCACTCACAAATTCTTGCTATAAACTGTATTTGACGGCATTTAGGAAGACATGAACGGACTTGCCAGTACACTCGAGGTGCCAAGATTTTTACATGTGTAACTTTTTTGCTCTAAAACTATTTTTTTAAATAGATTGGATCTTTTTATAAGAAAAAATATACTTAACATTTATTTCGAAAAAATTAAGCTTTTTCGAGAAAAATCATTACATTACAATAATACTGAAAAAATTAGGTATTGATATTATTGTAAGTACATAGGTAACTGTATTAACAAACGCGAAGTTGCTACAAAAAAAGTTATTTTTTTAAAGGGTTAAATACCTAATATAGTTATGACTTAAAAACAATTAGAAATAGACATCATCCAAAACATAGCATTGTCCACCACCTTTAAAAAACGGTACTATTCTTTATTTTAAAAAGAAATTACGTCCTCAAGTTTTTTGCGTTTGTTTAAAAACACCTTTTATAATTCTATAGTTTTATGTAAATTACTCTTTAACCCTTAAACGGGTAAGTGCCATTTTATAACGTAGGATGTCGCGCAGGGGCTGAATATACCTCCATACCGTATACATACAATAATCACTTTTTTTTTTAACTGCGAAACTATATTTTTGGTGGGGAGCATCTTTTTTAATTTTATAATCAAATACATAAAAAAACTGTCCAAAAAAAAACTCGTTATAAAACGTTTAATTTTAATTTTAAAGTAACTAAAGATTTTTTTTTTTAATTGTAAAAATCTCAAAGCTGGGGCTCATTTTAACCCCCGCACGCCTACTTAAGGGTTGGGTTTTTCGCCTTTGTTTGAAAGGTCTTTAATATTTCTATAGTTTTATGCAAATTATTATTTAATATTATTTTTGATTCACAAATAAATAGAATTATAAACTGTTTCTTCCATTGCTAGCGGGTTAATGAGGTTAATATCTATTTCCAAAATTAATAGGTAAACATTTCCAATTTTCAATAAATTGGCTGTCTTAATTAAAACAGCAACTGGGCAATGCGATGGCAATGCAATTGATAATTCGATGCGAATCGTTCAACCGTAAGCCAAAACAGATTGAAAATGGCAAGTTGTTTTGGTTGAATTTAAAAATAGCAAAATATGAGGATTTATTAGTTTTTTAATTTTCCCAAATGCTTTTTACCGCACTAAACATAACAAACAGGTAATCAACTTTAAAAGTTAATAAAATTTTGTTTGTTTTAGCTATTAAAAGATATTATAGCTGCTCTTTTTAATTACATTTTTTAACTATCTACAAATGCTTCACAAAAAGGTTTACAATAGACTAGTAATTAAAAATTAACCCTGATAAAAAATTGCTTTAAGAAAATACAACATTCGCAAAAACTAATATTTTTGTCCAATATGTATTAAACTACCTTAATGTTTAATTTTTAAGGAAAATGTCACTAGATAATATTAGATTATCGATGATCGTTTATATTTAATAAAAATTATAACATAAAATTTTAGTAAGTAAATTTAATAGTTTGACTTAAATATCCTATTAGTAAACGACTTTAATAAAGAAGGAGGCTTCCAATTCTGCCCGTATCGTTTTTTTTTTGTTTGTATGGTACACAAATACCTCAGCGTTTGTGGACCGATTTTGAAAAAGTAGTTGTTATTTAAAAGAGTGCATTTCCGTGGGGGTATCATTAAAAAAGTCAGGATCGCGAGACGGAAAGGTACTAGACCTATTTTTTTTCTGCCGTACAATGTTTTTACGGCTAAGCTACCTTTAGATAGGAAATATTCTCAAATATTAAAGAAAAAATATCAAGGCCACATCAAATGGAAAATCTTGGGGTAAAATTTACCCTTTTCTAACTAAAAGAGGAACTAGTAGTTGTTTTTAGTGTCTGGTTTGCCAATATAATAGTAATGTTAATAAACTAAAAGACAAAAAATGAACAATACAAATAATTATAAAATAATAATAAAAGAAGAAGGTAATAATTTATGTGCTAAACTACTCCATGTTAATAACTAAATATACAAAAGCTTTTTATACTTGAATACCATATGTTATTACCCGACTCATGTTTTTCATTTATTTTATTTTCTACTGACTTTTAAAAAATGGAGTGAAGAATCCGACTAAAACTGGTTTTTCGTCCAAAAACCGAATGTTCGGCCGTGGCTTCACGGTCAGTCACGTGGTCAAATATAAAATACAAAAATCCAGGCTTTTTTCCCATTTCTGCATTAATTGAAGACATAAAATAAAAACACTTTAGAAATGTTTTGTTTTAATCATTTAATAAAAAACCTAATTATTTTTTAATATATTTTTATTTCGGCAAAAGTTTTGGCCAATTTTGACCGAAACCGAAATCTGCCGCCAAAACTTGATTTTTTGGTCGAAAGTTCAATCGGACACTAGTTTTTTTTAATCTTTGGACAAACCATGAAGGCTTAAAGCCTAAATACTAACGTACCATGGGTGTCTTAAGCGAGGTAAGAGGGAGTTTGTTGACACGGGACTTAAATACTTAAAGATTTGGGGGAAGGAAAGACCTCCGCGGGCAGCAGGTTCCACAATCTAGAAACTCTAGGGATAAAAGAACGAACAAAGTGAGAAGTTCGGGGCCCGTCCAGTTGGACCGTATAGGATGCATACGCGCGGAACCACGAGTTTCTCGGTTGGGAACCGTGAGTGGAGGAACTATACTGGACAATTATTCAGAGCAGAAACCATGAAAGTACCTATAAAAAAGCGATAAATCCCTCACAGCCCAACGATGGGCAAGAGAGGGAAGCCTTTCTGTAAGTGAAGGATCATTAATGAGACGAATAGCTTTTCTTTGAATAGAATCAAGAATGCTTAGGGTTGTGGGGGACGCCATGCCCCAGATATGGGAACAATATTCCAAGGGAGGTCGGATTAGGGACACATATAAAGTGTATAAATTAGAAGCGGAAAAATACTTTTTGGCTCGAAAGAGAAATCCAAGCTTTTTGAAGCTGCCGTGGCTATAGATACAATGTGTTTATGCCAGTTAAGGTTACTTTCAAATGTGACGCCCACAAGATTAAAGGTGTCTTTGCTCTGTAAAACTTGGTCGCTCATAAATAGAGGATGAGTATTTGATGACTCTTTTCGCGACAAGGAACATGATTGTGTTTTGGATGCATTAAAAGAGACGAGATTTTTGGCGCCCCAATACAATATTAAATTAAGATCCGGCCAAAGAGATATCTGCATCGCTTTGCGTTTGTTTTCCAAGTCAGGTTTAGTAATGGGTTTAGGAAACTGAAAACTGGAGTGAAAGGTACTATCGTCGGCGAAACTATGAATGGAATTAGTTGCGGACGAGAGAAGTTCGTTAATGTGAAGAAGAAACAATGTTGGTGCCAGAACTAAGCCCTGAGGGACTCCAGCAATTACTTGGTGAAAGCTTGAAGAATGGCCGTCCACAATAACTGATATACTTCGATCAGATAGATAACTAGAGAGCCAAGTACAGAGTTTAGTTGAAAGACCATAGAAGGGAAGTTTATTAAGAAGTGCGGCATGCCAGACCTGGTCAAAAGCTTTGGATATATCAAGAGCAACGATCTGGGTTTCACCTAGAAACTCAAGAGACTTATTCCAACAGTGTGATATGAAGGAAAGAAGATCTGCTGTAGATCTTTTGTGGCGAAATCCATATTGCCTGTCATGCAAAATTTTGTGTTTTTCTAAGTACTTAAGAATTTGTGAATTAATTAGATTTTCCATTACTTTACAAAGAACTGAGGGAATTAAAATTGGTCTATAGTTAGATGGAAGGGACTTAGATCCTTTTTGGGAATAAGTTGAACACGTGCAGCTTTCCAGCTCTCCGGAAAGATACCTGTGTCGTAAGAAATTCGAAAGAGCCGAGTTAAGATTGGTGCAAGTTCTGGAGCACATTTTTTTAAAACGATTGCTAGTATGCCATCCAGCCCAGACGATTTCTTGGTGTTAAGGGAAGAAAGGATACGCTTAATGTGTTTCACTTTAAAAATAATATCGGGCATTTTATGAGAAACTGGGGTAACCGCTGGAACTGGATGATTTACAGAAGGGTCAAGGGTTGAATTGGCAGCAAATTGTTTGGCAAATAGTTCTGCCTTTCCTTTAGCGGTAGAAATAATTTCATCTTCCAAACTGGTGAGAAAGAACTGGTACAAAAATTCCTACTTATGTTTTTCGCAAAGGACCAGAAAGATTTGCTGCCATTTGAGCAAGAAAGAACTTTGTTTTTAATAGGAATTTCGAAGGAGTCTTTGGCTTCAGAAATTGTTTGATTGTAGTAGTTTCTTGCTTCAATGCTAGCCTGTCGGTTTTCTGGACTACGATCCTGTAGAAACTTCTTGTGAGCCTGAACTTTTAAAATTCTAGCTTTATCACAAGATTTGGAAAACCAGGGTTTGTTATTGGATTGTTTGGTGTTCTTGATGGTGTGTGGAATATAGGTTTCAATGCCCAATTATTAAGTTATAGTAACTAAGCTATGATCTGAGCGACCTAGGGGTGCTGTGACAGATGTTTCGTAGAGTTCGGGGTTGGTAGTAAGAAAGAGATCTAGGGGAGTTGAACTATGATTTGGGGCTCTAGGAAAGTAGGTGGGTTTCATAATAAGGTTGGTAAGAGAGTTACTGACTGCAAAGATTTCGGCTGCTCTGCCTTGGGGGTCAGTTTTTGAAGAGCTCAGCCAATTCTTATTATGGACATTAAAGTCGCCAAGCACGATTACTTCAGTCGTTGGAAACTGAGAAATTATGCTATCGATCTGTGTTGAAAGAAAGTCAAAGATGTCGACATAGGAATTATTAGATGGGGACAGGTACAAACAGCAGATAAATTTAGTTGAAGACCTAAGGGAAAGTTTGAGCCAAAGGATATCAGGCCTACCCGATTCAAGATTGGAAACTCGAGCACAAGCCAGATCGTTGCGGACGTAAGTACATACGCCACCATGTGGGCGGAAAGACGAAATAAGTTCGTAGCCTGGGAAGAGAAGGTGGCTGGTTGAAGATTTAGAACTTATTTGTGTTTCCGTTAGAAACAGTATGTGGGGCTTAGATGACTGAAGGTGATGGTAAACGGAGTTTATATTGGTGTTAAGCCCACATATGTTTCCAAAAGAAATTAAACTTCTCGATGTGTCTCTAGTGGAGTGAAGGTATTTGTGAGGTAAAAATAAAAATTCGTTATTTTAGATATTTTGTATTAAATGTTAAGTAAAAGGAAAGCAAGCCTTTTTTGGCTTCTCAAGTATTTTTAAGAAGAAGAAAAAGAAATATTTTGTGGTTTTAAATATTTGTTGTACTAATCCTAATAACACATCGGAGGAGAAACTGTACCTAAAGACCTTTTTTCTTTGACCTTCAATTTTTTCGTTATTATAAAAGATTTTCCTATTGTTGGGAGTTAACTTGGGCGTAAGGGCGTCGTGTGAAAATGGCAGTGTCCAGGGGCATCACATTACAAATAACTTTGGAAACCCCTGGTTTATACTATTTTACTTCCGTTTTTACCAATGTTTAAAAGTTTATGTATTTTGATCCTTTTTTATTACTTTGCTGTACCGGATGTCAGGTTATAAATTTACACCACACTTAATTTTTTTATTTTTTTGCCGTACAAAATAAATAAAAATATTAGTTTATTAGGTTAATTCTGTAGTTTCCAAATCAGTAATCAGATTTTTATTATTTCTTAAAATATACAGGGTATGACAAGAAGTAGGATTTTTTAATAAAACAAATAATCTTTTTAATGATAATTTAATGAAAAGTTTAGGACAAAGCTACCAGAAGTTCCTGAGGCTAACGTATAATGATCTAACCTTACTTACCTTAGTCCAAAAGTGGATGGTTTCAGAGCTTTTTTTGTTTGCTGAATATCACGTGACCTAGATGTTCCTGACATTACCATGTTATTCAACGTAAAAAATACAAATCCTTTTTAATTTAACCAAAGTCGTATCTCTTGTAATCGGAAAGTTTTAGCAATAGTGCCGACTTAAGCATTACCCAATATTACAATGGCAATATTTTACTCTTAGTATCTTAAAATACCAACTTTGGAACAAGGTTTGGTATAACTTTGTTTAATAAGAATTTTAACTAAAATTCAAAAGTAAAATAAAAATTGTAGCACTTCATTTAAAAAAGTTTGCATTGCCTTATATCACGTGACCTAGGTATTTTATTATTTTTCTGACATTACCATGGTAATCAGCGTAAAAAGATACAATTCTTTGCAATTTAACCAAACTCGTATCTCCTATGATAAGACTGTTAGAAATAGTGCCGACTTAACTTTGAACACCCTGTGTACCTCCAAATAAACGCAACAGAAAAAAATATTTCTTTAATGTTTAAAATTAAAAAAAAATAAGGGGATGTCGGGATGTATATTTATTACGATTCTAATAAGAATTAAAAATTATTTTTAGGTTTAGACAGTCATTTCTTTGAATGTTATAGAAATAGATAAGTATATTAAATAGGTTTTTTTCAGAGCTTTTTATAAAAATCTTTTAAATAATAAAACAGTATATGTGTTACATTAAAAAAATATATACTTTTGGTGGTACCCTGTATATCATATATGATGTATTTGTTTCCTGGGAGATTACGTTTAAACAAAATATTATTTGGCTTTTCTTTAGAATAAAATAAAAAGTTTATTAAACATTTTATGAAAATTAAAACTTTTATATACTATGAAGAACTATTCTGTCCTTGCACAATATAATGAAAGTTAGGATTACTTTCAAAGAAACAAAATAATGAAATATTTAATATACCTTTGTATCGTAAGTAACTTTATATTAAATATTTCATTATTTTATTTTTTTTTTAAGTAATCTTAACTTTTATTATACTGTGCAAGCACAGAATAGTTCTTCATAGTATATAAAAGTTTTAATTTTCTTGAAATCTTTAATAAACTTTTTTATTTTATTCTGGAAAAAAGCCAAATTTTATTTTGTTTAAATTTATAACTTGACACCGGGTACTGTGAAGTGAATTTAAATTTGGTAAAAAGGATCTGAAATACTGCAAAATGTCAATCTTAGAACAAAGGGTTAATGTTAAGGCACTGGTAAAAGTTCTAAGAGATTTGTATCAGAAAAATTTAATTAGATAATATCCTAACGTTTATTTTCACAAAATGGGGAGTTAATAAGGAAATCGGTTTAGTTGTTCTAGCAAATTATAAGTACCTATTTTATTGGTGTATTAAGATTTTTTTAAGGTATTATATTTTAAAAACAAGCAAAAGAAATATTTTTAGATAACACATAACTAGTTTTTAAAAAATACTAAATACTAATAAATAAAAATATTAATACCTTATGCATTTTAACTACAAATCAATAAATTAAAAATTAATTTTCATTTTGCCTAAAAATTAAAAAATTAAAGCAATTCACTTGTAAAAGAATTGTTTCTTTACGTTTTTTGAAGACGGTATAAAAAAACAATTTTTGTGTGAATCCTACTTTCTTATAAGCAAGATTTTTTACAAACAATAGGTTTTTTTATAAAAAATAAAATTTTGTATCCCTTTGTTCTTTTGTAAACCCAATTCGTAAAAAGTCGGTAAACAATTTTATATTTATTAGAATATCTTAATAAAATAAATTTAGAAATACAAGGTGCATATTTTTGAATTGCTGGATGAGAAATATTTTCAAATATTGCTTTGATGTTTTATCTTCTAATTCGATGCGTTAAATAAAGTGAAAATATAAATAAGCATAAATGATGTTATATAGGTTATAATGGTAAACATATTTATCAAACAAAAGATTTACAAAATTTTCTTTTATAATAAAGGTTGTAAAATATTTTATAAATAGCACAATAATTCTTATTAAAATTTAACGCCAAATACTTGTATAATTGGATTTATTTTAAATATCGGGACTAAATTGAGTGCGGCAAATGTGTTTAGAAATAATTTTTCCAAAAAGTTGTGTCATAAACCTTAGTTAAATCTTATTGACATGCATTTTTAAGAAATAAAAAAAATGACTCTTTTAAAGTACTGAAATCAATTAAAAATGGCGGCTTTTCTTTGGTTAATTTTAAAAAATATATAAGAAGTTACTAGTTTTTTAATTTTAAAGGATATTTTTTACAGTGCTTGTCTAAATTCAGGACCCCCTACCAACTTTTGAAATGTTTGATACTTTTTATCACAAAAATTTTAAGGACTTACGTAAGACAACATAAACCAAATTTTAAAGGAAATAACATATTTAAATGTCAGCTCGGCGCCATTTTTAAAGGAAATATTAAATGGAAAGGCGGGTCTTGTGCCACATCATTTTAGAGCTTCTAACGAGTACTTTATAACCCCAGAATATAAAGTCAATACCTTTACCTACTACAAAATGGTACTTTAAAATTTACCTGAATACCTCATTTAGATGGCTGTATGTCCGAATCTAATTACATGAGATACACTTAATGTGGTATTTTTTTAAAGTTCTTTTAAGGATATATTTAACAGTAATATTGGTAATACTATACAGGGTAGGACAAAAAGTATTTTTTAAGGACGCACCCTGTACATTATATTACCATTAAAAAGATATTCGAAAGACCCTTAAGAAAATACCACTTAAGGTATATTTACCTTTATTAGTTTTAAAGATATAGTCATCCAAATCAGGTATTCGAATAATTCTTAAAATACCGCCATTTTTTGGGAGGTAAAGGTATTAATTTTTTACTCTGGGGTTATAAAAAACTTGTCAGGATCTTAAAAATGATGTGCCACAAGATCCCCTTTCTATTTAAATCACCATGAAAATAATTATTCATAGAGCGTTACAAAAATATTTTATTCAAATATGTCTGACTTTGATGGTTTTGAAAATATGGCTATGATAAAAATAGGCATGTGTAACCGTAATAAAACCAATTTTAAATTACACTTGGTTTTTTGATTTGGATGGCCAAACAAGTAAAGGTAGATATATCCAATGTAATATTTTTTCATTTTCTTTAAAATATTGGTGATAAGAAATAGAGGATGTTCCATCAAAAAAAAATCATACTTCCTTTAGTACCATATGAAAGGTCGCGGCAAATAACGATCAGAGTTCATTTTTTGCCAATTCTAAAATAATAGCACCTTGAAATAACTAGTATCTAAAATAATTAAAACCTATTGATAATTAAAGCAATAAAAAGTTTATAGGGCTCGAAAAACAACATTTAAAGATACAACGTGCGGCCTAAGAACGCTCATGTTCCACGCGCTAAAGAGAATAAAAGATGATAATCCATATAGGTCGAATTTTTGTGACTTCAAGTTTTAACTTGTTTTCTATAAAAATATAATTTTTTTTATTTAATATCTACATTACCAATATTCGACTCGCGAGCCTTTATATACATCTTAAAAGTTAATAAAAATGTGATAACTGATTTTAAAACTACAGAATTAGCTTAATAAACTGATATTGTTATTTATTAAGTTTAATAAAAAATAAAAAAATACGGTGGGTGTAAATTTATGACTTGACACCCGGTCGATTTAGTTAAACTAAAAGTAATTTTAGGCTTGTGATAATGCAAGAAAATGTTAATTTGTGCTTTTATTATACCATTAAATTTAAATAAAAGTTTCTTTTTAAGTTAAGAAAAAAATTACATGGTATGAACATCCTGTCTTACCCCTGTATATATATATATATATATATATATATATATATATATATATATATATATATATATATATATATGTTTAATTAAAATTTATTAACAGGGTGTCCAGTTACTCAACCAACAAACTTTAACGGGTCATTCGACAATGAAAAATAAAAAAAAACTTAATATAAACATATGTCCTAAACGTCTTTAAACTACGGGGTGTAAAAAATTATCGTTTTATTATTATAGCTTTTATACCAATTAGTATATTCTTAAAAAAATCTTTTATGCATTAGACATTTTTAACGTACCAGAAAATATTTTTTTACCAGTGTCGTTCATAAGGGGTTTAGGGTAAACGTTTTTTAATAAAAAAATGATATTCACTGAATTTTTCCAAACTAAAAATGTTTTTTTTTAATTTCCGTTTAGTTTTTACCAAACTTTATTCTTTGGCTTTTTTGTTTGATGAACGGTTTTTGCATAAAAAATAAAAACCATTTTTTGGCATGGTCATTTTGTATTGCTAATATTAAATTCTACGGTAAAAACTAACATTTGGTATTATTCTTAAATTAGATAGGAATTTGACCATGCCACAAAATGGTTTCCATTTATTTACGCCAAAACCGTACATCAAACAAAAAACTCAAAAGAAGAAATTTGATCTTAACTAAACGGAGATTCAAAAAAATATTTTAGTTTTAAAAGAATCCAGTGGCGTACCAGTTTTTTTAATATTTACTCTAAGCCCCTTATGGACGACACTGATAAAAATTTATATTTTTTTTGTCAAAAAATATCCTCTGATGAATAGGAGATGTCATCCAAATTTTTAAAAATATTTTACCTAATTGGTAAAAAAGTTATAATAAAAAAACCATAATTTTTTAAAAATTTTAATCCACGTAGTTTAAATACTAAGACGTTTAGGACATATCGTCGGGTAACAAGCAAAATACATTAGGTCAAAAAATTTGTTTTGAGTAATTTGACTTGAATTTTTTTTTTATATATTAACCTGTACTGAAATTAATTTGCTATTTTATAAATTTTTAATACATTTTACATGTATCTGGAGTAATAACACTGTATAAATAGTTGAATTTAACTTTTTAAAATTATTTTATTTAAGTTTATTGGTAAAAAAATACACTGACCTAATGTATTTTACGTGTAATTTAAAAATATAATAAAATAAAATTAAAATTAAACAACACTTTGCGTTGATATAGGTAATAATGTAAATATACTAGTTTGTTTTCAAACTTTAAGCCAAAATCCTTAAAACTATTGTAAATAAAATAAAACTAGTTTATGTTTTAGTGTTCTGGGTCAGTATTATTTTCAAGTAGTTCAAATGTTACATCTTAAACAGAAAATAGAAAAAAATCTAAAAATTTGTCGAATTGCAATTCGCGTATTTTATAATGGGATGTACTATGCTTTTTACCTGTCTTTGCCATTTTAAACACATTCTTATATTCATGTACACTATAGATATCCATATGACGTTTAGCTGACTCAATCGAGCCCACCTCCATATAAGAATGTCCATTCTCCTTATACTTTTGGTTAATAACAAGAAGCGATGGGTGTATTTTTACAATATGCAAGAGAAGAGCTGTGATCTGCACATTTCAATTTTGACCTCCATATGTTTCGGGAAAAATAGTTAAATATTTTACCTCTAGAGATAATAAATTTAAGCATAATGATAAACAGGTGCGAATTGCACAGCTTTTACGCTTTTCATTTATTTCTGTCCAAAAGTAACAAAAGGCCTCGTCTGGTGGAACGGATTCATCCAATCAATCAATTTTAAAATTATAAGGGTTAAGTTTACGAAAATAGTACAATAAACTAACTTGTGATGTTGGGATTTGGAGCACACTTTGAATATCACATGTTATATATTTAAAGAGTTATTACCAATTGCCTTCTTTTTATCTTCATCTTTTTTTATAGACTCTTTTTTCCTTTTTAAGTGTTGTTGGTTATTTATCTGGTAAAATACATTAAGTCATCATTGTGCGTGTTGTTCGTACAAAATGCTTACAAGAAATATACATTATTAGTTAGTGTATTTTGCCAGAACACAATTCGTTTTTGGTAAATTAATGGACATATGATTTTACAATAAACTTTTTAAATTCTTAATTGACTTAGAAGACAAACATGAAAAAAATTGATTTAGTGTGTTTTGCTTGTAATCCGACGATATGTTCATAAAAAAAATATTTTCTTATTTTTTATTGTAGAATTACCCCTTAAAGTTTGCCGGTTGAGGTACTGGACACCCTATATAAAACCGGCAAGGAAAAGTCGCTTTTAACTTGAGTTTTAGACTATTATTATTGCCCTAAAATTACTTGCATTAATTCCCTTTAGTTTTTATATATAGGGCAATGTGGCCAATTACAGAAAAAGGTAAAATGTTTTGGTAATATTTGAAAACCCATTTCAATACGCTTTTATTAGCGTTCATTCAGCCAAAGGGATATTTAGAATAAAATGCGCTGCTAAAATTTTCCGATAAATCAATTACACAACAGCAATTTGCGCATACGATATAAGGGTCAATTAGAATTTGCAATTCATGGCTTCCCGAGAACGAGTGCCCAAATAAATTTGCGTTCGAAACTTACCAGCATCAATTAATTTGGGCTTGTTTCAGACGCCCGAGAATATGCTGACGAAGTCAATAAATTTCCTACTTAATAGCTCATTGGCTGATCGTTATTTTGCAAAATGTCCCACGTGAAATTATGTGGTCACGCCGGTTTAATGTTTTTATATTGGCAACCTCTCGGCGCTGCGGATTTTGCCTATCTAAAACACATTACCAATAACAAATATACCTGTTGCTTAAAGCTTATTAGCTATGCGATTAAAAAGTTAAAACGTATTTCGTTAAGCTATGTAAAAACATTTATTTTTGTACACCTAATATTTAATGATGAATTATACAAAAAAATATTTATATAGTGAATTCAAAACAATTTCCGACGCACGTTATATCCATTGAGTGACGTAAAATGGCGAGATGATTGCCAGGTTGATATAATAATACAAAAATATTAGGATGTTATGTTTTTACGATCAAAGTAACAGAAAAAAGAATAATATTGTTTCAAAATACCTCGTATAAAAACACGTGTCTTCGTTTTTATACCTTTGATTAACAGTGAAACGTAACTATGGTTACAACTACACCAAAATGTTTAGTTGTCAATGTCTTGAAGTGAACTCCACAAAATTTAAAACTATAATAGGTACTACTTTTTTATTTTTATGAAATCTCACGAAGAATTATGACTGAATACCAGTGTACCGTGAGTGCCGGGTTATTGGGTGTTTAACCCATTTTTGAGTTTCCGTCAACGTTATCCAATCACTGAAACAAGCAGTTACATTTCACAGCACCTTTTGGACTACGCGGTAGTGCCACCACGGACGTTATTTTTAAATAACTACTACCTAGGAGTGGTAGAATACTATACAGCGGTTTGTCATTGCCAACTGTGAGGTGACGAGCAATTAAAAATCCGATATCCGATTCTGAAATTCGAACCCGGATCGCTGCGGTAAGAGGTTGGCACGTTAGCCCCTGCACCACTGCTCGCCACGTTCTTCCAGGTCTTCCATCGCCGTTTTATAATAAAGTGAAAAAATCCAGTAAATGTTTCTTAGTTTAGGATGAAATCAACTATCAAACTTAATTAAATACCCCTAATTTTATAAATTTCTTTAAACTGAACTTTTATTTTTAACGTACGCAACAATACTAATACACGAAAAAACAACAAAGCGACAGATCATTTGAGTAGAAAGGCGAACAAAGTAAGGCAACGTGGCAAGATAAGAAGCAATTCGACCAACCTGACGATAATAAAATTTGAATTAAATGGTTCTTTTCGGTGTTAATCGGAGGAATATTTTTCTCTTATTGGATGCGTTAAATAACAACGTTAATATGTGTTCAGTACACTAATTAAAAGGCAAAATTTTAATAATTTTTCCCAAAATGTTTATTCTGTTAATTTTATGTTATTGAACGTCAAGTACAGCTGATTGATAACGTGCATCGGAAATTGTTTTAAATTCACTGTAGTAATATTTATTTTTACAGGGTGTCCGCTAATTATAGGTACACAAAAATATGACAGATTTATTAACTGATTAAAATGTGATAGCATTTTGTACAGACTTTTTGGACACCCTCTATACACCCACTATCCCACAATATGTAGGAAATCTCCAAGACTCATATATAATGCATAAAAACATTATAACAATTTCCTAACTTTTTTTCAAGGCCTCTAGTTACAGAGATTTTTTCTTAAATAACTTTTATAATACTTGGTATAATAAGATATATATTTTTTATGGTACATATTATTTGGAACTTAAAAATAGTGTCATTGCTACAGATTTGCATTCATAAGTTTGCTCAGGTAGTACTAACCCTTACACAATCGTGCCAATTATATCACACCCTGTATATGTGTATATACTAACTTTTTTACTATAATTCATTGTTTGTCCCAAGTTTATGCGTATAGGTTAAGGATCACCCTATATACGCGTGAATAGTCTACCATGTTAATAAATTAATAACTCCATAACATAAGCAAGGCCAAAAGTAGCACTTGTATAGTTTTTCTGTATCTGTTGTGGCCATAGCCTATTTTATTTATATTTTTTTTTTTTGTTTTTTAGTAAATTATATTTTTTTTTATATATAATTAGAATTTTAAAATGAAATTTTGGGAAAACTGGTCGCATTTTATTTATTTTTTATTTTATTTATTTATTT
>JACEGR010006801.1:0-56657 GCA_014170235.1 Listronotus bonariensis | reverse complement strand
CTGAGGTCAGGTAGTCTCGGGACAGCCATTGGAGATCTATGCCAACAGGCCAAATCGTAATCGGTTATAACATGTGCGCCAGAAAGGGCTGGGTACGATCAGGAAGGGGGGTAAGCTCATCACAAAACAGTGTGTAGGTTTCATAATTTTTCAAATATTTAGCTGAAATAACATCAGAATCATGCCTTTGGATATTTTTGCTGCCATATTGCATCCAGCCTTGAAGTCAAACCAGCCGAGATTGGCACATGAAGACTGCAGATTCCGTGTTCTCAAGAGGGAAAGTATTTCTTTAAATGGGTGCCGTAGTGGCTACTATTATAAAAACTTGGGGTGATATTTTCAGATCTTTTGAGGCTACAGAGCACTGTGTTTGCTTTATAAGATAGATCAAAAAACCTAAAAATAAGGCAATGAGAATCACAAGTTTAGCACAATAGATAACAATGCCTTTCATCAATTCTCACCGGTTTGTCTACAGGTGCCCGAAAACCAATCGATACGTCGATTTTACAACAGAAAATAATGAAAAAACTTTATATAAACATTATGTCCTAAACGTCTTAGTTTTTAAACTATGGTGTGTTAAATATATTTAAAAAATACTTTTTTTTTTAATTTTTAACTAAACTAAGACGTTTAGGACATATGTTTATAAGAAGTTTTTTTCTTATTTTTGTTGTAGAATCGTTCTGTTAAGTTTGTTGGTTGAGTTACTGGACACCCTGTATGTATGTAGGTAATTTGAATGAAATTGATGAAAACTTTGATGTCTATTGGTGCCTAAACGGTGAGGTTTATCGACTTTAATAAAGAGTACCTTATTTTTTAAGTTTTTGATTGTCTAGTAAAATGGCGCCCCCAGCTTTGCGATATCTCGTCAAAATAAAAAGTTATGATGTAAATAAATTTTAAGTTTTAGGTAAAAGTGCTTCTCTGGCGGTATTTAAAAAAAGTACTTTTGTCTTAAAAATTTTAGAATCTGCAAAAGCTCGATTTGTGTGCCAAATATCAACTGGATTGGTTAAAAAAATAAATGCAATATGGCGAAAAACCAAAATAAAAATTGAACTTTGACGTGGTTTGTAACTCGAAAACGAATGACATCTTGAAAAAATTATATGAAGCTCTTACCCTTATTTTGTCGGGTAGAATCACCCCTTGGGTTTCGTGACGATACGCGAATCACCCCCGTGGCGTAGGGCAAATAGCAGCCAGGCGAGGGGTCATTTTCGCCGAGACGATCGCTGAACCGTCCCTCCAGGTGGCTTGGTCTTTGAAATTAGCGACTGCGACGAGTTGACACTGTTGTCTCCACGACTTTGCTTGAAAGCTTATTTTGTAACAGAGTTTCAGGTCTTTGAAAGAAATATTTATGAAGCGGAGGAAAATACTCTGGTCAAAATCCCGTGCCACGAGTCTCCCAACCTCAGCTTGTTTTTATTATACCAGTAATGTTACCCAGTTCAAATGAGAGCTGTTGATAAAAACAGGAGCTACGGCAAAGCGAAGCTTCTCATGCAAAGCGTGGTAAAAACAAAGTCTCTACCAGATTAATACACATTTCAAGATCCATTTTTTTTCTCTGGTCCTCTGGCCGCTCGAAAGAACGAGCGGTGCTTCTCGAGCGGAAATTCCGCTGACGGTGCCTGTATACGCTGGCCTCTGCCTGGAACGTGCCTCTTACACCTAGCCTGGCCTGTCCACGGTGCTCATTGCAAACAGATTCCGATGTAGCTTTATTGTTTTCTTCGACTTGTCCGAGCCAAAAGGGGTTTCCATGAAAGTTACAAATTCTGCAACAAAAATTTGTAAGCCAAACGTAATATTGTAAATACGAAAATATCCTGATACAATCTCCAAAATATTAAATCAAATATTAGACCTATAAATTTATAGGTAGTAAGGATAGTATAATAGTAATTTAGTCAAAAGACATTATTTAAAGCGCAATTTTTTTAAATATAAAAATATCATTAATTGACTTTGTCAAAGCCAGGGCCGCTGAGAGGGCGATGAAGGCGGTACAACTACTTGGGCTCGACCGATTGGGGGACCTGACCGAATTGGAAGTGTGGGGGGTGGCGTGGGGAAGGGCGGTGGGGGCATGGGGGAGTGGCGGTGGGGGGATGAAGAACAGGCTAATGAAGCAAGAGTGAGAAAGTACACGTAATGTAAACAATATATTTGAAATGAAATCTTGTTTTTGTTCTCGATTTTTGTGCCAGATTTTTCTTGCTGCTTCAATCCCTTACTATACCTTTAAATAGCAAGATGGCTTCAGGGAAAGTCGACAGGCAAATGCCTTTCACTGTTCAAGCGATTAAGGCTCCCTACCAGAATATCTCGCAGCTCAAAGCGTCGATTCTCATCGTCCCGCTTTCTTGTTACTATGCCCGTCATCGCCTTTTTCTTTTGCAGAAAATACAATACAGTGAGGACTGGGAGACGAGATGGAATAAACTCAACGATAAAACGCATTTAGGCATCTCCATCAACTTGTTATACTCTCCAAATGTTGCAAGCAAAGTTTGAAAACAGTCAATGGGTTTTAGAAGATCAAGAAGTTTGCCGGCCCGTCAAGCTTCGTCTTTTCGTCGGATTTGCTATCACAGCAGTCATCTTCTACCGAACAGTTTCAGTGGAAGCGTTTATCTATATGGAGCAAATGCATTTGCAAGTGAATTTGTTTCTAAGTGCCTCCGTACGGCTTAAGTCTGTTCCGGGTGAGATCAGCAGCGGAAGCATCGGCCGCATGCGTGCGCTGGGCACCATCGGCAGCTTCTTAGAGGCTTGCATCGTACCGGGACGGAATATTTATCGCTTCCTGCTGGAGAGACGGCTGGAGCCTGATGCAGCCGAGCTGCAGGCGCTTCCCTTCCACCCACGTTCATGGGCAGCGGTACCGTCGATGCGTGATTCCGCCTCGACGCAGCGGAAAACCAGTCGCTGGGAATATCGCAGCCTAGCTTTTGAGAATGCAACGTCGCTGATGACGTTGGTCCGCATTAATGGGAACAAGTGGCTAGGGAATGGATCTCGCATGACATTTATCGCCTGACTTCGATGACATATCAGCATTTTTTGTTGTGCAGTTAATTTGTTTATCAAAAGATTACCGCATAATAGTCAAAACACAGAATAAATGAACAAGCAAAAGAAGTATCTCAAGAACAGAAAAACATGCAAAATATAGCCTATTCACCTTTCTACCGTTGGTGAATGCACTGTTGCTTGTCGGGGTACAAACGGTTTTGCATGGAGATATAAAACACGGTATTTCGGGACGCTAGTTCAAATGACCCTAAGAGTTGAGCTTAGCAACTGCTTGTGCCAAAGCCACCCGATTTCAGGTTCAGGACTCCTTCGTTAGAAGATATATTAACTCCGTTTCTTTGTGTCAGAAATAGTCCATCGTATGCTTTCTAGTAGCCCCAGTTAGTTACCTCAATGCAGAATCTGGTCGGGAACAGATCCTCCGATCTGAAGATTTCTTTACCTGGCGCTGAGCAAGGGAAGAAGAAGCCCAGAAACTTATAAATGTTGAATTATTAATCAGGTGGCTCATCGTAAGTTGCGTTCGAATCATAATTTTTAGAAAGTCACTGAAAATGTGCTCGAGGACACCAAAAAGGTATGGGTTCATGTGTCTCTGCAGATGTACTTATTTCACTGTTTTAACCGACTCACAGGGTTGGCGGAATGGTTTCGAGCAATCAGGAAGCTCTTGAAGCCAAAACCGAAAACCGGTTCTTCTGAACACCGGTTAACCGGTTTCTGAAAACCGGTTTCGAATATCGGTTAATCGAGCCAAAATGTCGGTTTTCGATACAGGTTTCTTTTCATCGCTGAGGTTTTTTGATAATCGGGCCGTAACAGTACCGAACAAACAATAACAGGTTTTTTGAGCTGATGGCGGTTTATTATTACTGGCAAAAGAAAAACCGTTCATTTGTAAAATCGATATTACCGACAGAGAGGCGAGGGTGAAACATTTGGCAGATCCAGTGGGGTCGGTCCGTAAACGTCGCATTAGAAGAAAATGCTTAGTAAGAATTTGAATAAAGCGTGTAGTACCTTAGACATTTTACCAAGACCTTGACTAAAATTTTACAAGAGATTTGTATATCAACTTGTTTTTCGTGTGAACTCCATTTTTATTTGGGGAATCTGGTTCTACATACAAAATGAAAGCAATTATATGAATGTAAACTTTTTAAATGATTCTCAACTTTAAAAGAGGTAATAAAAATAAATTTTAGGAACCCATTTTTCATATAAATAAAAAATATTAATAATACATCTCTCGGAATTAAAATTTATCATCTTTTCTTTTCAGTTTCTTTTATTAACTAATATAAACCCGTAAAGAAAAACACTAAAAACAGAATGTAAATGTTTTTAATGAAGCTACAGGTTTATCTTTGAACTTTGCATTTTTATTAATAGGATGTTATATTTTGATTTTACATTGGTGATTTAACCGTTTTTTTTTTTTTGAAGACATATTCTAGATGAATAATATCACTTAACACCATAGCCATGGCAAATTCAATCAACGCAATAACGATTAATAGAAGTAATGAAATGATATTCCGATTTTCTGCTACACCGTGGTTTAGAAAACTTAAGCTTGGAGAATGTTTTTCGGCTTCGAGCTCTTAAAGACGTTTTGCTTCTCGAGCCTTAAAAATGATTTATGTAATGAGCCTTGTAAATGTTTGTGGTTTAAAAAAACAGTGTTTTACTGTCGTTTTAAAATGGTGTTTGGGGTCGGTTTTTAAATATCTGGTTAACCGAAGCGCCTACATTTTAACACTGGATCAACTGTATCCCGAACTGCTGTAGATGGGATTCTGGGATGATTGATATGTTGAACTAACACACTTCAACCGTGAGCGTGGCAGATGGTCATGGTACCGGAGATACCAGGCACCCGGTTAATTCGCTCACCAAACATAACCCGTATGGAAAGTCGCGAAAATAATCATCGACAAAATAGGTGTTGGTCATATGCCAAAACAGTGTGGTATAAAATTCCATTCAATCTGACGATTTAAAAGCGACCCAGCGCAGAGTTGGGACAGTTGTGGGAAAAAAAACGTCATAGTGATCATCTCTATGTATAGCTAATGTTCTTGAAGAAAAATTCAAATGGTCATAAGTCGATTTACCGTAACATTTTCCAGAAGTCGAAATAATAATATTACCAACCATAGCAGTTTCACACGAAAGCGTACATTAAGGTGATTTGAGCCTTTTCAGTCCCACATGAGCCCCAGCTGCAACGCTCCCTTAAAACTGAAAGCTCGTCTTAAGAATGTACCTTTTATACTCGCTCAAAGAGTTTAGTACCTTCCATTCAAAATACACCGAATCTTGATTTTTTTTATTTTTGGGCCTCTGTATCAACGGCAATATGGCACAGCCTGGGCCAGATTCTCGGTTTTTCCGGATATCTTGTCATACCTATAAGAGCTGGCATAAAAAATGACGGGGCCGGGTATACACAGTTAAAAAATTACTTCTCAGGTGCGTCCTAATAATTGAATTAAAGCAAGACCAAATACATATAGCGGCTTTAATTAATTTCTTAACATGAATTTTTCTTTACGAATTATTGTCTTCAACCCAAACTGGGTTGTGCATCGTATTGCAGCCCGCCGGGCACATAACTTGTCAACAGATATACCTTTGTGGGAAGTTAATTTCTCAAACCTGACATTGAACACGATGATACCATGAAAGTAGCGCCGCTTGAGCTTTCAGCCTCTGCGCTAAATGGGAACTAAGAAATGCAGCTTGAGCGGGCACTGGCTCTCACAGATATGCAGGACCGAAGGGAAATTTCGAAGGTACTTTAACAAAAACTTACGATGGAACGAAAAAATAAGTCAAGAAAATCGATCTAGTATGCTTAAGATTTAGATATTTATCGATTATATTTCTTCCCTTTGTGATTATTCGTGGAGCTGCGTTCAACAAATTTATGACGCCGAGTCAATAATAATAATAATACAATAAATCGTCTTTTACAAGAATATTTTTTTTTGTTGGTTAATACATGAAACTCCGGCAAAAGTTCAGTTTTTGAGGAGACTTAGTTAGTCTATGTGAATTTAATCTCTGATCAAACAAATTTCACACCACTCATGGTATTGACCAATCACTTACCTGTAGTCGTCAACAGTTGTCAAGAATAATACAAAGGTAATAAGTATCAAAATTTGCACCACATGCACATAATAATAAAACATCATAAAGCGGTAACGTACTTATGGGAAGAAAGGAACAAGTGCTTTAGCAGCAAGCCATCGAAGCTAGCTTCAATGCCTCAAATACGTCAGGCCACGCAATTGAATGCTCGAGACGTTCAACGCAATTTCTCTTTTCAACAGTCGTCAAAGCGCCTCGGGACGCCGTAGGAGAGCAAGCGAAAGTGTGCCACTTGATGGGTGTCAGTTCTGAAACAGTCTGTGCCAGACTCAGAAAACGAGGTGGCTCGATCGTGCTACCTATGGATCAAACACAGTTGAATGAGTTCAACCCATTGTTATTTCCACATTTCTCCAAGAGTGCAAGTTTTTCAGGTTATGGTCGGCTTTCAGTGGAGCGAACAAAACCATCAGCAGGGAGCCTTCTGCGCCTCGCACTGTTTCTCAACGGCGCCGGTAAGAGCACGGAACACTGATTTAAAGATCGTGTGGGCTTCCCTGTTGTTGGCCCCGACTTCTATTACTACTGTTTATTTACAGGCCCAAACGAAGATCTTTAAGCTAAACACGAATAAACAGATTAGTAAATACCGCTGCCACAGGTCACAAGGGAAGATAATCATCCATTTTTTAACGCGTCGTTAAATAGTGTAAGAGCGTCAGTTGAAGTGAATAATGAGCAAAGGAAATCAGGGGTCCACACCGCGCAGCTTTACCAGCAAACGCACCTGGCCTCGCACCGCCAGGAACCGCTGCAGCCATGGTGCCCAGGCAGGTTAGTCAGCCCTGGGGAATCTTGTAAGTGTGCCCTAATCCTGCAGCCTCGATACAGCGCCCGACATCGCGGTGTAATGTTTGTCAAATAGCCAGGTTCACTGAACGTGTCTTAAATATTACCATAATACTACCAAACAACACAGCCTCCCTGTAACGATACAAAGTCTAGCTTCACTGTGTCAGCAAAGCGCGGTGTCCATATTTCAGTATACCTGCATGCTCCAATTTAGTATTCACTTTTTCTAACTTCAAATTCCATTTGATCAAGCCTTTTCTGTCTCGTGCATTCACGCCGACGTGGTAAGGTACTCCTGCGATATGTTCGGCCACTGCCGTTGGCAATTCACTGCTTAGTACACCGCTAGCCGGTTTACGTCTAACAGCCAGTTGCTCTTTTAATTTTATTCTCGCAAAGAGAATAAATATTGGTTAAGTATAAGGAAAATATGCTTATATATATCTTTTTTCTATATGACAAGGTTGCGCTTCTAAACACGCGCAGACGAGTCAGGGGGTGCGATCGCGCCGTTAAAATTGAAGTGCAGTTTTTCCCTAGTAAACATGGTGGTCAAACGTGGTTAACCATTAGGAAGATGTCGGAGCGAAAAATAACAAAAAATCTTAATTTTGAAGATAACTTGAAAAACAATGCCAAACAAAGCATATACAACAATTGACTTCCTTAGGTGACAGCATAATAAGGAGCAGTTTCTTTAAATATACTTTATTTTTAAATCAGTAACCTTAAAATAATATTCTTCGAGGTCATAGCGTAAGTCTCTGTTTTGACCTGGTTAGGAAGTAACGACAGTAGGTAGCCTCATTTTCACCACTTCCAGCCGATCTCGAAAAAAGCGCAGCCACTATTTAGAAAAGTATATTAGTGTAACACCAATATTTCTCTACATACTCTCATTATGCTGATCCGATCTGAATTCTGGAGAAGTCATCGCAGAAATTCCATACTACAGAGGATGGCATAAAAGTTCTCAATGATAATTCGGGCGTTTTCGGAAACCTTCGAAAGTGATGAAAGAACTTTAATAAATTAAGGTAAATTATTTAAATAAATTAACAAACTAAATTAAATGATCCTAACTCTCTAAAATATTCTAACGTAAAGACATTTTTAAAAGTCTGTAACATTATCTTAAACTAAAGATTAGGCTTTTTAGAAAAAAAATATATTTTAAACAGATTTTAAAATTTTCAAATATATTTTGTTATTGAAAATATAAAAAAATCTATTTATCAAATACAGGGGTATTCCACTTAAGAGAAAAAAATTGCATAGGGTATATTTTACTTTCCCCATAATTTTAAAGAAATTTAATTTATCGATCGGCTACGACATGCTCGATGATTTTAGATCGGAAAATTTGAAAATCGTGATTAAAAACAATTGCCAATTGCATGAAAAACAAAGAATTACGCCATCAATGTTGCATTTTTTTAATGAAACACTAATGAGATTCATTTCGTTTTCGGATAAAAATTAAAACTCTTTCTTTTGGCTATTTTTATACCGTGATATCTTCCTAATGCTTAACTTTTAACCACATGTTTATAGGGCAAACTACCGTTTATTTTGAACAAGGAATCACCTTCCAATCTTTTTCGCATTTGTTTAGAAACACCCTGTATATTTTTAAAAGATATAGAATTTTTCGTAATTGTTTATTTTTGAATATCATGCCGGATTTTGCTGATTTTTAGCATACGCTGGCAACATTTCGTTCTCAAGATGTCCATCATTAAAGTTAAAAAGAAGAAAAAATACAATATTTTTACTACAATACCCATTCTATTTGCAAACAATTCTTGATTTAAAAGCTAAATTGACACAAGATATTTTTTTTCTCTGAAGACTTCTTTATTCAATTTATTTTACCGCATTTTTCCATAAAATTGCATTGCATAGACTGGAATAAAAGGGTAAAATAATAAATACAAAATTAGGTTTTTAAAAGGTAGAAATCAAATATTAATTGGCGATTTAGGGAAAAACTCAATAATTGTGTGCAAGAAAGAAGAAATAAAAAAATGAATGTTAGTTTCCTATTCAAGTTTAATGATGTGACTATCTCGAGAAAGAAACGATCCGGCTATAAATTCTTTCAGATTCGTAATTAGCGCTCAAAAAAAAAAAAAAAATCTATAAGCAAAAAAATCATTAAAATTAAAAGTGTAGTCCGCTAAGCAAACAATTACCAAATTTTAAAATTGCATTTTCCCAAAATCTTGCATTTGATTTTAAAAAATAACCGGCTTTTTCTTCCTCCTTTCTCAAAAGTGGGATATAAAATTAATCTTTTACCGGATAAAAAATAATTATTTAATTTTTCTATGCAATACGATGTATAAAGTAGCTTAAGAAGACGAGAAAAGGTATTCATTTTTTAGTTTTTTTAGGCTTGAATTTAAAAACATAAAAACATATTTTGTTACCTCTCTGCTACTTTGGTTACAGGAATATTAAATCCTCCACTTTTAACATTGGTCTTGTGAATGGCAACAATATTACTATACTTGATATCCATTTTATCTTCCTTACACGCTCTCGGTTCACAATCTACTTCAATATGACTCTCCGGCGATTCTAAATTTTTACAATCGTCAGACTGCGTCTTACAATAACCTAAAATATCTTTAAAATCTTCTAAGTCTTTTTGCAATCGTCTAGGTTTTCTTTACAATCCGTGACAGTTTCTTCATCTCCAGCCTCCTCTATTCGACTAAGAGTTATTTGTGCTAGCCTTGTATGTGCTTCGTGTAGTTGTTGTTTTAAAGATACAATTTCTTGCTTTAGAGGTTCAACTACTTCTAAGTAAGGTAAGAGTTCAGTATTTTCTTGACTGGAGGAAGCAAGTTTGGGTTCAGGAAGTTCCAATGGACTTTCAGATAACTATAAATAAGTTAATTGCTATATTGCTGATAACCCAATATTTAAATAAAAATTTATAACACAAATGTTAAAGCATGCAAGCGAGTATAGTAAAAGGGCAAGTAACAGTTGGCAGAGTATTTTAAAATTATTCAAATTTTAGGGAAATATTTTAAATACCTAATCTATCGAATTATAAAAATATTTTTTTCCAATTTTTCAAATTTCTAGACTAAAATACCCCCTAAACTAGTTTGAGAGTAAAACAACCATAACGATATCGCTTTAACACGAACAATTCTTAGCCAATCATTTAAGATTTCCTATTTTTGCTACGGTGGTTTTATGAGAGTACAAGCAAGTTAAAACAATATATTTTCCTATTAGGCAATTGTTTGGTATTAAATTTATTTCACGTATTTTAGGAAAGGCTTCAACATCAACTAGATGAGCAAGCTCAGAGGTATGAAGAGCAACTAACTGAACTACATTCTGTGATAGCTGAGCTGACAAGAAAGCTTCATCAGCAAAGAACCATGGCAATCGCTGAGGAGGACGAAGTTTCAGGTACACAGAAAATAATAATAATAGTATTATTAGGTCATTTTAGAGTTGTAAAAATCCTTTCAACAAACTTAAAGTTGGCGGACAGATAAAAAAATGTAAAAGTTAAATATCACAAAAAGGCCTTTATTATTATAAAATTATTTAAAAGTGAGTATGTTAAAGCTACTTTAAATCGGAATTACGAAAATATGTAAGATACAAATTAAAAATTTTTCGAAACAGATATATTAAATAATGGGGCATGACTTCGTATTTAGCCTAAACTTTAAATTTAAGAGAACTTTCCTTTAAACATTTTGTTGTTTTTTCTTTTAATGATGTGACTTTATTCTTAAGCAGTTTTTAAAATGTTTGGCTTGCCCTGTAGATCCTTGTACTTTAAAACAAAAACTAAAACACTGCTTGTATAGTTTGGGATTATGCACCAATATTTTGTGTAATAAATGTTCTAAGAAATTTTAAATAAAAAGTTGTTTTCCATTTGTTGTGCACTTAATAAATCACACTGTATTGACTTTAAAATGTTTTTTAATTACGAAAGTAAGCAATTGTAAATGTTTATCTCTTTGCAATTAAAAAATTCAATATAGACATCTGCGTTATAACCTTTTATTTTACAAAGATTAGTAATATGTTAAAGTGCTTATTTCAAAATTACAAACATACAAACATTAAAGAAAATATTTATCTTGTTCTAAACATGTTTACTTTTATTTATATCAGCAGAACATTTTATTTCAGAAAATAAAAGCTCAAAAATACTTTTATATTTTTAGTAGAAAATAAATATGAATAAGCAGACCATAATGCCTGTCTGCACAGACACATAAATCACGTAGTCGTCCAGTTTTGGTAGGCCGGATATTTTTCATTTTTTACCACTAAAAGATAATAGTATGCATACACATACATAATATATAAATTAATATTAATATTATTTTTATCTAATAATTTATCAAACAATAGTCATGTATATTCAAGGACATTTTTTTTTGTTTAACTAAGTAACAAGCCATTTAGGTCTAGGATGCATAAGTTCATCTAGAATTCACAATTAAATTATTTTTGTTTCTACAGACTTGAAATTTAAATAACGTAAGTTTGCTCCTGTATGTACAATATACAAAAAGGAAACTTTACAAAAATGTTTGTTTTTACACATTAGTTTTATTGATAAGTATTAGTAAATACACAAGGTGTCTAAAAATTCAGTTTTTATTGTACAGTAAGTTTGTTTAATGGACCATCCTGTATATTTTCAAAAAAGTTGACTTTTAATTTATTTCCACATGAAAAATATACAATATAGGGTGATCATTTTTGGGTCGGCTCTTTAAATTATCTATTTAATAGTGATGCAATATACGGGGTGTTAATTTATAAAATGCCAGTTTGCTATCAAATTCCTAGAGATGGCACATATTTCCGAAACTATTAAAAATTGGATAAAACACATGGGCACCTTTTTTAAAGCTCTTTAATAGATCTTTCGAATGATAATATAATATACAGGGTGTTCCAAAAACACAAAAAACCATATCAGTTGTTGTTGGCCTAATTAGCAGAAAAGATACTAAAACTATGCTAAATCAAATCTCCAATAATAAAGAAGTTAGCAATAATGCTGACTTAAAAACGATCACCCTGTATACTCTCCGACGAATTAGTATTACTGGTTTTTAGGTTAATTAAGTAGCCGACGTACTGATTAGTAGATCTTACAATGGAAGGCATTTAATTACGTGTTTTTACAGGTAATGAGTAATATTGACATGCTGTAGATATTTCAAAAGCAGCAATAATTGACGTATAATGTTTTATGCATACAGGGTGTAAATTTCCAATTCTGTCAATAAAATTAGTGTGGCCAAATAAATACTTTGTACTTTTATTAGCAGTAAAAACAAAGTCGTAGAATTTTTATTTTATTTAATTTCTATTAAAATAATTTAAGCAATAAATGTTACTACTCCACTATTTTTTTTTCAGAATCGTGTACAAGTGCATCACGAAGAGTCAGTTACGTGTCCACTGGAAGTTAGCGAGTTAGAACCACTCGAAAATGAACTATCAGATTTAGATAATAAAATTCCGGTAAGAATACCTGTTACTCGTAGTAAAGTTTTTTTCATAAACAAATATACATAATCGAATAGTTTAAGCCTATTAAGTAAACAAAAAGTAATTATTTAGATAACATAGGAATAAATCAATACGGCCGACAAATGAACTAAAGTTGCCCCATCTTTAAAGATGTGAGGTTTATTGACAAGTGCATATAAATACAGACAGGTCCTCTTTAGTAGAAACATAGAAAAGACTTAGGCAAATTGACTTGAGTCAAGCGAGTGTAAACAAAATTCCCAAAACAATGCGATGAAATTGTGGAATGTTTTCGGTGTTTATTACAAACTGAGATCTCGTTCGGTAGTCATGCGGATACGTTTAGCAATCGAAGCAGACAGTAGTAAATTCATCACTTTCTTTTCTATGTTTCTAGTAACGTGGATCTGTCTGTATGTCGTTATCTTAATAGTTTTTATATTTATTAAACAAAAAATAATTTGGAGAAGACAAGTGCTCCTATTTTCTAGTTTAGAAAACAATACTTTTTTAACATAATAGTTTCTTTATATTACACATGTAAAAAAATTATACATACAGTTGTACCTACAACTAAATTTTTTGGAGAAACGAAGGTATATCGTGTTGTATCAGATACAAAACCAATAAATGCATGCTGCTGCTTCTTGTGACAGACTGCCTTATAGTAAAATATATTGTTTTAACTTGTACTCTCATAAAACCACCGTAGCAAAATAGGAAATCTTAAATGATTGGCTAAGAATTGTTCGTGTTAAAGCGATATAGTTATGGTTGTTTTACTCTCAAACTAGTTTAGGGGGTATTTTAGTCTAGAAATTTGAAAATTGGAAAAAATATTTTTATAATTGATAGATTAGGTATTTAAAATATTTCCTAAAATTTGAATAATTTTAAAATACTCTGCCAACTGTTACTTGCCCTTTTACTATACTCGCTTGCATGCTTTAACATTTGTGTTATAAATTTTATATTTAAATATTGGGTTATCAGCAATATAGCAATTAACTTATTTATAGTTATCTGAAAGTCCATTGGAACTTCCTGAACCCAAACTTGCTTCCTCCAGTCAAGAAAATACTGAACTCTTACCTTACTTAGAAGTAGTTGAACCTCTAAAGCAAGAAATTATATCTTTAAAACAACAACTACACGAAGCACATACAAGGCTAGCACAAATAACTCTTAGTCGAATAGAGGAGGCTGGAGATGAAGAAACTGTCACGGATTGTAAAGAAAACCTAGACGATTGCAAAAAGACTTAGAAGATTTTAAAGATATTTTAGGTTATTGTAAGACGCAGTCTGACGATTGTAAAAATTTAGAATCGCCGGAGAGTCATATTGAAGTAGATTGTGAACCGAGAGCGTGTAAGGAAGATAAAATGGATATCAAGTATAGTAATATTGTTGCCATTCACAAGACCAATGTTAAAAGTGGAGGATTTAATATTCCTGTGACCAAAGTAGCAGAGAGGTAAAAAAATATGTTTTTATGTTTTTAAATTCAAGCCTAAAAAACTAAAAAAATTAATACCTGTTTCTCGTCTTCTTAAGCTACTTTATACATCGTATTGCATAGGAAAATTAAATAATGATTTGTTATCCGGTGAAAGATTAATTTTATATCCCACTTTTGAGAAAGGAGGGAAGAAAAGCCGGTTATTTTTTAAAATCAAATGCAAGATTTTAGGAAAATGCAATTTTAAAATTTGGTAATTGTTTACTTAGCGGACAACACTTTAATTTTAATGATTTTTTGCTTATAGGTTTTTTTTTTGAGCGCTAATTACGAATCTGAAAGAATTTATAGCCGGATCGTTTCTTTCTCGAGATAGTCACATCATTAAACTTGAATAGGAAACTAACATTCATTTTTTTATTTCTCTTCTTGCACACAATTATTGAGTTTTTCCCTAAATCGCCAATTAATATTTGATTTCTACCTTATAAAAACCTAATTTTGTATTTATTATTTTACCCTTTTATTCCGTTTATGCAATGCAATTTTATGGAAAAATGCGGTAAAATAAATTGAATAAAGAAGTCTTCAGAGAAAAAAATGTCTTGTGTCAATTTAGCTTTAAATCAAGAATTGTTTGCAAATAGAATGGGTATTATAGTAAAAATATTGTATTTTTCTTCTTTTTAACTTTAATGATGGACATCTTGAGAACGAAATGTTGCCGACTAAAAATTATTTTAAATTTGTGAGCAGCGTCCCAGAAAATCAGCGTATGCCAAAAATCAGCAAAATCGGCATGATATTCAAAAAATAAACAATTAGGAAAAATGTATATCTTTTAAAAATATACTATATATATGCTTCTAAACAAATGCGAAAAAAATTGGAAGGTGATTCCTTGTTCAAAATAAACGGTAGTTTGCCTTATAAACATGTGGTTAAAAGTTAAGCATTAGGAAGATATCACGGTATAAAAATAGCCAAAAGAAAGAGTTTTAATTTTTTATCCGAAAAACGAAATGAATCTCATTAGTGTTTCATTAAAAAAATGCAACATTGATGGCGTAATTTTTTGTTTTTCATGCAATTGGCTGTTTTTAATACGATTTTCAAATTTTCCGAGCTAAAATCATCGAGCACATCGTAGCCGATCGATAAATTAAATTTCTTTAAAATTATGGGGAAAGTAAAAATATACCTATGTAATTTTTTTCTCTTAAGTGGAATACCCTGTATTTGATAAATAGATTTTTTTATATTTTCAATAACAAAATATATTTGAAAATTTTAAAATCTGTTTAAAATATATTTTTTTTCTAAAAAGCCTAATCTTTTAGTTTAAGATAATGTTACAGACTTTTAAAAATGTCTTTACGTTAGAATATTTTAGAGAGTTAGGATCATTTAATTTAGTTTGTTAATTTATTTAAATAATTTACCTTAATTTATTCAAGTTCTTTCATCACTTTCGAAGGTTTCCGAAAACGCCCGAATTTTCCATTGAGAACTTTTATGCCATCCTGTAGTATGGAATTTTCGCGATATTTCTCCAAAATTCTAGATCGGATCAATAATGAAATTGTAAAGAAATATTGGTGTTATACAAATATACTTTCTAAATAATTTTGCACTTTTTTCGAATCAATGGAAGTGGTGAAAATAGGCTACCTATATCGTTCTTCCTAACCAAATTAAAACAGAGACTTACGCTATGATCTCAGAGAATATTAATTTAAATTTACCGATTTAAAAATAAAATATTAAAAAAAAACTACTTATGTGCTGTCACCTAAAAGTCAATTGTTGTATTTTTTTATTTAACATTGTTTTCAAGATAAAAAAATAAAGATTTTTTTAATTTTTTTTTGCGATATCTTCCTAATGGTTAATGTTTGACCCCATGTTTATAGGGAAAACTACACTTTAATTTTAACAACGAATCACCTTCTAAAATGTATACGCGTGGTTTAGAAACAACCTGTATATTAAAAAAATATATATAAGTATATTTTCCTTATATAACCAATATTTATTTCTTTGCAGAATAAAATTAAAAAGAGCAACTGACAGAGACGTAAACCCTAACGATTTACTAAACAGTGAATTGTCAACGGCAGTGGCCGAACATATCGTAGGAGACATACTACGTCAATGTGATGCACAGACAGAAAAACAATCAATGGAATTTGAAATTAGAAAAGTGAATACTAAATTGGAGCATGCAAGGTCGCAAAATACCGTTTTAGCGCTGACGTTGAGTGAAACTAAAGCACATTGTGACAGGTATTAATTTGTTTAATTTAATTATTATAATTAATATTTAAGATTTTAACGTTCATTGGATCCGCGGTAATCCGACAAACATTTTACACCGCGATGTCGGACTATTGAATTTGTAGGATTATAGAGTACTGCCTAAGACCTTCTAAAGACCTGACTATTTTTATAAGAGTACCTTGTAACAGCAGTTATAGTGATGTCCGCGTGCAAGTTAGACTGCGAATTAGCAGTAAAAAGCCACGCGGTCATGATTTCTGTCTCATTCTCGAATTATTCCTCTTTTTGTTTCTCGCACACTATTTAAACGACACGATTTAGAAAAAAATAGTTGATTGCCGTCTTTATTTATATGACGCCTGTGGCTTTCAGCTGAATTTTACTTTACAATCTGTTTATTCGTGATTTAGTAAAGATCTTCCGAACTTTTTGGGTATAATGAGCAGTAATAGGGATGTCGGGTTATAGTAGGGAAGCCCACGATGCTAAATGGTGGTCCGTTTCTTAGCAATTACGAGAAACGAAGAATGCAGAGGGTGCAGAACTCCTGCTGTCGTTTTGTTTGTTCACTCCGCAAATATGACCGTATTTCGGCTGCACTCTTGGAGCTTAAATGGCTAAATATAACAAATAGGATTGAACTTCATTCAACAATATTTGTCCATAAGGTTGTACGATCGGGTACGCCGTCGTTTCTGAATAACAGACTGGTTCCTAGAACTGACACCCATCAAATTAACACTCGCTACAAAGATCTCTACAGCATCCCCAGGCACTTGACGGCCCTGTTTAGAAAGTGCGTTAGTTACCGAGCGGCTCAAATTTATAATGGCCTGGCCGATGATTTGAAGGCATTGAGCCCCGAAACATTGAAGCGCCGTTTAAAGCGCTATTTGCTTGCTTCCCAGTAGTGCTTGTAATGTTATTAATGTTATATTACGTATGGTTATTATTATACTACTTAAATTTTGTCTGGTTGCCTTTATGTATATTCTTGTCTTTGTTGTTTTTATTTCTAGGTTAAGTGGTTAGTTAATATATAATTAATTGTAGGGGGTACAGTTTGGTCAAGGTTAGATGTAAGACTAGCTGTTCCTGCGGCTAAATCTCGCCTTGGCTAGACTGTCATTTTTGATTTTTTGTAAATTTCATGTATTGTGTAAAAAAAATATTCTTAATAAAAGACGATTTATTATTATTATTATTATTATTTACTCGAGCGTCATAGAGACCTATTGGGTTGCAAAGCTCAGATGATAGGAAGAAAATAATGTCATATAATGTATACTAGGGTGATTTTTTTTCGCAACTAATTTTTTTCGGTTCCATCGTAAAATTTTGTTAAAATACCTTCAAAAAATTTCCCGAAAGTTTCAGTCCTTAATATTAAAATTAAGTACCCGCTCAAAGCGTGTAAAGATTTTCCATTTAAAATACACGGGATCTTTGATTTTTTATTTTTAAATTTCTAAAGCTTAGCAGCATTTCATGGTATCATCTTGTCCAGTGTCGGGTTATTTTGAGAAATGCTCCACAAAAGTGTCTATTGCGGCAAAGTTGTAAATTACACTGGCGAGGTAGTACTGGTCACATAACCTAATTTTATAAGGTTGAGACAATAATTCGTAAAAAAAAATTCATGGTAAAATTAATTAAAAGCCATATATCTCGAAAACTGTTGGTATTAGCGATTCAATAATTAGGACCTTTTTGTAGGAAATTGAATGTTTAACAACTTTGTTATTTATCATTTTTGTATAGCTATTGTCATTTATGACAAAATATCAGAAAAACGAGAATTTTAAAAACCCGACAGTGGCCAAGCTGATACCATGAAGTGCCGCTGACCTTTAGAAACTTAAAAATAAAAAAATCATAAGATTCAGTGTATTTTGAATGAAAAATCTTCACACGCTTTGAGCGAGTACTAAAAAAAAGTTAATCTTAAAGACTGAAACTTTTGGAAATTTTTTTGAAGGTATTTTTAACAAAATGTCATAATGGGACTGAAATAAAAATAGTCGCTTAAGAAAAAATCACCTTAATGTATACCTTTTCATCGGTAGGGGAAGCTGCTATGGATTTTGAAATAATGTATTATTTTGACTTCTGGAAATTGTTCGGATTATATATTTTTCGTTATTTTTGAATTATTTTCTTTAATTTAAAAAAATACCCACGCTCGAGGATGTCACTATGACGTTTTTTTTTACAACTTTGTAGCTCTGCGCTCTTTTAAGTCACTCTTAAATTGTCAGATTAGTGGAACATACACTGTTTTAGCATGTTATTAAAATTACCGTAATTTTAAATCGATAAATTTTAAAATTTAAATTTATTTTTACGAGCGACCCTGTATACGAGGCTTATATTTGGTGGAGGTAATTAACCGGGTACAAGGTATTCTCCGGTATATTAATCTGCTGCGCTCACAGTTTAAGGGGTGTGGTCGCGCTATAGTAAACCCCGAAATCCCCGTCTTGGGCTCCTCTACCATTACAGCGGGCGACAGGTTAGACAGAGTTCGGATTACCACGATTCCAGGGTATTTAAAGTCCAATAAAAAAAACAAAGTAAATCAAATACAATACTAGAATTTTTACATAGACATATATACAGGTTGTCTCAGGCGGTAACAGTAACTCTAAAAATTATAGTTTCCAAGGCAAATTAGGAAGAATGGGTTTTTACATTTCGCGGTAATCACCAAATAACCCTAACCTTTGGCTACATTTAAATTACCTGATTAACTAATTCAATATTTTATAAAACTTCTAGGCTAGCTCTTCTATGTGGCAAATATGAATCAAATGCAATAGCATTAAGGTTAGCATTGGGAATAACTGACAGGACTATAGAAGCATACGACGTTCTTCTGGCCTTACTAGAAACGGAGTTATCTTCTAACGAAGAGAATCCTGAAACTATACAGAATCGAACGGCAGCGGAAACAGTTGCTAAGCAACTCTTAAGTCATTTGGATTCGCATCAGAATACCGATGTTTTACTATCTCCATGGCAAAACCATGTTTACAGTACCCCGATAGAAATGTAAGTAGATTCCTGTAATTAGAAAAAAATTAATTAGGTAATTTTTATGTTTTGTAATTTCTTAGGGTCTCTTTGCTTGTTCGGTATATTGTCTACATGTTTTGACTATTATAGCATTTAATCTTTGATAAACACAAATTAACCTTTTAACCAAAAAATGCTGATATTGTCATCAAGTCAAGGCGGTAATGTCATCACAGATGTATTCCCTGTATACTGTTCCCCATTAATGTCTGGATAACGTCATCCAGACATTCACTGACAGGTTATTTATCCAGTAAGGTACGTATTCTAGCGACTGGTTTTTCCGCTGCGTCGGGCGGAATACGTCGACAGAATACCGCTGCCCATATAGACAATGGAATTGGAAGAAGCTTATACGAAAACAACTGCATCCAATTCCATTGTCTATGTGGGAAGCGGTCAGCATGTTCCGTCCGACGCGGCGGAGAAAACCCGTCGCTAGAAAAACGTAACTTTATTGATCGTGCCCAGCTTTGCATGCAATTGTCTTCCACTTGCTGATCTCACGGAACGCGGTGCTTAAACGTTGCAGACTTAGAATAAATTCACTATAAGTCGCATTTACCTTCCATACTCGTCATATACACAAATATTCGAGGTAGGATGTGCTTTGTTGGTGTCGCCGTCCGACGAAAGGTGGAAGCGGTGGGCCGGCGGAAGCCACTGATCTTGTTCTGCTCGACTGTGTGCGCTTGTTGCAGCGGTGAATTTTGGGAGAGTACATAGCAAATTGGTGGAAGTTAATTTCATGCATTTATCGCCTGTGGTGGACGGTTTGTTTTCCATACCGGTATGATTTTCCTGTATTAATATTTTCTGCAAAAGGAAAGTGGCGAATAGCAAAGGTAAACGGGACGTATAGTGAGAATCGACCTTTAGAAAGCTGCAGACTAATATTCTGGTAGAATTTGTAGTCGCTTGAACGAGAATGAAGGCGACACGGAGAGCCGCAAAGAGCCGTGCTAGGCCCAGGTATAAGTAAAAGTTAAGCCTTAAATAAAGAAAAAAAATCTGGCGCAAAAGAAAGTCGAAGAGCAAAAATAAAGGTCCTCATTACCTCCAAACTAATATTGTTTACATTACATTATTTTCTCACTCCTTTGCTTCATTAATGTTCTTCATCCCCCCACCGCCCTTCCCCCGCCACCCTCCCCACCGCCCTTACCCCCCGCCATCCCCCCACCGCCCTCCCCCCAATTCAGTCCAGGTCCCCCAATCAGTCTGAGCCCAAGTAATTTGTACCGCCTTCATCGCCCTCTCGGCGGCCCTGGCGACAAGTCAATTAATGATATTTTTATATTTTAAAAAATAGCGCGTGAATCTGTGTATTTTAGCAATGAACCGTGGACGAACGAACACGAATTGAGACTGAGGGAGCACGTTTCCAGACTAAAGGCCGAAAGAAGCAATATACAGGGCACTTACGTCGCTTTGGAGTCCACTCAAGTAGAAAACGCTCCGGTCAGACCTTCGAGCAGCCAAGAGGCCAGAAAAATGGATCTTGAAATGGCTGTATTAATGCAGGTAAAGGACTTCTTTTTACCACACTTTTATGAGCTTTACTTGTATGTATGTTTTTATGTAGCTCTTATTTGGACTAAGTGGCTTATTACTGTTAGTATAACCCATCACTTAAGATGGGCTCGTTGGCCGAAAGGGCAGATTTTTTGACCAAATTTTTCCCGGATTGCAAATAAGAACATAAAACAACTTTCGATAAATTACATAAAATGGAACAATAAAACAATTAAACTAAAATAAACCTTTAAGGAACTCGGCTAAGGTTGTAATTATTATCGTCGCGATTAAACAATTTTCCAAGGGCTAAGACCAGCCCTCAGGCGGAGGATTTCGAATTCGAAAACCTGGTCTTTCTTTAGCGAAAATGGCCCTTTATTTTTAATATAATTTACTTGTATACAGGGTGATTCAAAAATCGATCACGAAACTTAAGGGGGTGATTCTACTTTACAAAATAAGGGTAGAGGTTCATATAATTTTTTTCAAAATGTCATTCGTTTTCGAGTTACAAGCCGTCAAAGTTCAATTTTTATTTTGTTTTTGGCCATATTGCATTTATTTTTTAACCAATCCAGTTGATATTTGGCAAACAAATCGAGCTTTGCAGATTCTAAAATTTTAAGACAAAAGTACTTTTTTAAATACCGCCAGAGGGCACTTAACCTAAAACTTAAAATTTATTTTCATCATAACTTTTTATTTTGACAGATATCGGAAAGCTGGGGACGCCATTTTAAATAAAATCAAAAACCCAAAAAATAAGGTATGCTTTATTAAAGTCTATAAACCTCACCGTTTAGGCACCAATAGACATCAAAGTTTTCATCAATTTCAATCAAATTACCTACATACATACAGGGTGTCCAGTAACTCAACCAACAAACTTAACCAAACGATTCTACAACAAAAAATAAGAAAAAAACTTCTTATAAACATATGTCCTAAACGTCTTAGTGTTTGAACTATGGGGTGTTAAAAAATTTAAAAAAAAAAGAGTTTTTATTTAAATATTTAACACACCGTAGTTCAAAAACTAAGACGTTTAAGACATATGTTTATATGAAGTTTTTTCTTATTTTCTGTTGTAGAATCGGCCCGTAAAGTTTGTCGGTTGAGTTACTGGACACCCTGTATGTATGTAGGTAAATTGATTGAAATTGATGAAAACTTTGATGTCTATTGGTGCCTATACGGTGAGGTTTATCGACTTTAATAAAGAGTACCTTATTTTTAGGTTTTTGATTGTCTATAAAATGGCGCCCCCAGCTTTGCGATATCTGTCAAAATAAAAGTTATGATGTAAATAAATTTTAAGTTTTATGTAAAGTGCCCTCTGGCGTTATTTAAAAAGTACTTTGTCTTAAAATTTTAGAATCTGCAATGCTCGATTTGTGTGCCAAATATCAACTGGACTGGCTAAAAATAAATGCAATATGGCGAAAAAACAAAATAAAAATTGAACTTTGACGGCTTGACACTCGAAAACGAATGACATTTTGAAAAATTATATGAAGCTCTACCCTTATTTTGTCAAGTAGAATCGCCCCTTTAGTTTCGTGATCGATTTTTGAATTACTCTGTATATGATATGTAATTTGTTTAATGTTGTAAAGATGTATGAAGCCGCGTCCAGACTTGCAATAATTCGCCAAACATCCGTCCAAACAAACCAACCTATTTGCGTGCTCCTTTGATGCAAAAAACCGAAAAGTTCTAAATCACCGCGGAATCATATGCCAAGCCCTTAAAACGACGTGAATTCCGTCCACGTCCTCGCTATGTGGGGCTATGTGGCGCGCTATTTGGCGCAACAAATTGTTGCGAGTCATGACGCAGCATTAAAATAATAAAGAGCTTTTAGAATTGGAATTGGCGGGTCTTTGCTGATGTCGGATTTACCGGTCGTCGATCCTAATCCCGTCTACGCTTTTTACGTACGGGGTGCCGGTGTTTTTTATTTTGCCACGGCTTTTAAGTGCGCATGTTCGTCCACCCATTCATTTGTTTACTGCGCGAGGTCGTAAAAATCCGAAAAATGCTTCTTGCCACTGCGGATCTAAATGTAGGTTATCTACGGGGTCCACCGACAGAAAATACGTATACACGTACACAGTACAACTTCCGCATGATAAATCCCAGCAAGCTAGCGTCAATGACCAAAAATTATATAGGTTTTTTAGGCGCTTAGCCAATTATGGTCACTAAGGGACTTTGACTGACGTCAAATAATTTTCTTTTAATTTTAACCCTGTATAAAAAAAGTATTTAAAAATAAATTAAAAAATAGTAATTCGTTGTATCTAAAAGTTTTTATTGTAGCCTTTTGTCTGCCTTCTTTTATACTACTTACTAAAATTAAGTTTTGGTTATTACGCACCTGTCCGCGTCATTTTTTTTACGTTATTAGGTAGTTTAAATTTAAATTTTTATATAGTTTTAAAAATTGTAATTTTTATTTTAAGTAAAATAAAACTATTAGCTTTTATGACATACTTACACCATTTCTGTTTTTAGGAACTAATGGGTCTCAGAGAAGATAAGGCTGAACTTTTATCAAAACTATTTATTTTAGAAAAAGATAAAAACGCTCTTGAAATTAAGCTAAAGTATGTCGAAGGTCAACAAAGAGCGCAATCAGCAACCTTAAAAACCTACAGGGACAGCTTAAAGATACAGAAGCGCTTTTAGCATTAGCTTCTCAAAATAAGGTAAGTCATCCAGTTTCGAGTTTAAATAAAACTTAATTGTTAAAAGCGCGTAGCAATAATTTTTTAAAGTATTCTTTTATCATTACTTAATAAATAATGATATAGTAATTAATTTTGTAATTACGAAATTTGAAAAATTTACTCAAAAGTTTAAGCTTTGAAATCTATGTCTTCGTTTTTACGACAATTATTATTATTTTTTAAATATTGTTCTCCTCAATTTCTCTTAATTAAAGTAGAAAAAAATGTGCTTAAAATAAGTATATCACAATATGTGAATATAAAGGGAACTGCTGCGATCGATTTTACAAAAAGGAGGCTTTGGAAAATTTTATAAATTTGGTAACGGTATAAAGTCAGTACCCTACTACATACAACTAAAATATTTTGACAGTTCTACCACTTCGATTTATACCGGAAGTTAATGTCAACTTCCTTATTTTAAATAAAACACCTTATATATTATATGCGTGAAATTCCAAACAAAATTTATGTATAGTTGTCTATACCTTATTCCAACCGTTTTTGACTTATTTTTCTTTTTATGTAAAAATTACGTTTGCAAGCCATTAATTACATCACCTATTTTTTTTAAACAAAAGCCTTTAATACGATTTGGGGTTGGGTTTCTCGTAGAGAAAGATTTTTTTAGTACACCGTATTTATATTTTTACAATTAATAAATACAGAGTGGTCAAAAATATTCGTTAAAAATTGTAACGACAAATATCTCAAAAGTATTTTTTTTCAAATAGAACCCCCCCACTTTTACCTTATCCTATTAGGAAATGAAAATAAGGGTAAGTTTCTATAAGGATGTCTATTCCAAAACCCAACCCCAACTCATATTAATTTGTTTAGAAACAATTGATGCTAATGTAATGGCTTGTAAGTCTCCCACTGACCTAACAATGTATCCAAGTTTTGAAAATTTTCCAAAGTCTAATTTTGAAAAATCGATCGCTGTAGTTTCTGGTGGGACACCCTGTAGGTATATTGTAGGTACTGTAGGTAAGTAAAATATACAAATTGAATTGTATTTTAGGAGAGGGTTATTCTGACGCGGAACATGCTCAGGGTGTAGAGCTTGAATTAATGCAAGCTCTGGCAAGAGAGGCAAGACTGAAAGTTAGATTACAAGAGTTAGTTTCGACTTTGGAACAAGTCACAAAAAATGCTGAGGCAAGACTGCTCGAGGGACGGGAGATTGTGCAAGATTTAAACCATACCAACAGGTAAAACGACTGTATTGTAAATAGTTATTTATTATACAAGGGAAAAAAGCTTTAGATTTTAGCTCGACGTTGTGTTGTCCCCCGACGCGAAGCGGAGGAAAACAGTAAATCGAGAGCTAAAAATATAAAATTTTGCCTGAGTAAAATACACATTTTTTCTGTGATGCGAAAAACGACGACTTATTATTAAAAAAATAATAATATTAAAGTCAGAAAATTAATCATGTAAAATTTGAAGATTCAAACTGGTCGACTGGTATATTTAAAAGACAATTAGACCTTGTTTCTTATTAATAATGCAATAAGCAGCGGCATTTTTCCATCAGCGTTGAAGCTGTCAATGGTGACACCGGTGTTTAAGAGAGGAAGCAAATTAGACATCGAAAACTGTCGAGCAATAGCAGTTCCGAGCATATTTTCCAAGATATTTGAACTTTTCTTGTATAACTAGCTTATGGGATTTTTGGTTAATTTGTCAAGAGCCCGTGATACTTTAAATCTCGGTTTTGTCCAGGAGAAACGCAACAGTATTGGAATAAGAGAAACTGCACTTACACTCATCATGTCCCTTCTCTCCGATAGGCAGCTAATGGTACGAATAAACGGCCTTATATCTCCAAAATTTGGAATAAACATCGGCACACCTCAGGGATCACTTCTGGCACCACTTATACAAGGTGATTCAAAAATCGATCACGAAACTTAAGGGGGTAATACTTGACAAAATAAGGGTAGAGCTTTATATAATTTTTTTATAAATGTCAATCGTTTTCGAGTTACAAGCCGTCAAAGTTCAATTTTTTAACCAATCCAGTTGATATTTGGCACACAAATCGAGCTTTGCAGATTCGAAAATTTTAAGGCAAAAGTACTTTTTTAAATACCGCCAGAGAGCACTTTACCTAAACTTAAAATGTATTTACATCATAACTTTTTATTTTGACAGATATGGCAAAGCTGGGGCGCCATTTTATAGACAATCAAAAACTTAAAAATAAGGTACTGTTTATTAAAGTCGATACACCTCACCGTTTAGGCACCAATAGACATCAAAGTTTTCATTAATTTCAATCAAATTACCTACATATATACAGGGTGTCCAGTAACTCAACCGACAAACTTTACTACTATTCTACAACAGAAAATAAGAAAAATCTTCATATAAACATATGTCATAAACGTCTTAGTTTTTGAACTACGGTGTGTTAAATATTTAAAAAAAAAACTATTTTTATTTTTATACGCCGTAGTTAAAAAATTAAGACGTTTAGGACATAGGTTTATATGAAGTTTTTTACTTATTTTTTGTTGTAGAATCGTTTGGTTAAGGTTGTCGGTTGAGTTACTGGACACCCTGTATGTATGTAGGTAATTTGATTGAAATTGCTTAAAACTTTGATGTCGATTGGTGCCTAAACGGTGAGGTTTATCGACTTTAATAAAAAGTACCTTATTTTTTAAGTTTTTGATTGTCTATAAAATGGCGCCCCAGCTTTGCGATATCTGCCAAAATAAAAAAGTTATAATGTGAATAAATTTTAAGTTTTAGGTAAAGTGCCCTCTGGCGGTATTTAAAAAAAAGTACTTTTGTCTTAAAATTTTAGAATTTGCAAAGCTCGATTTGTGTGCCAAATATCAACTGGTATATTTGTTTAAAGCTAAGCCAAGCATACTTCGCTATACTTAAACTTAAGCAGGCAGTACCAATATCAACGCTAATGATCACATATTATGCACTGGCTTACCCTCATTTAAGTTATAATATAAACTATGGGAACAAGCGGTTAATGTGGATCGAATTATTGGGCAATGTTTTGGTCTGAAGCCACTGGAGACCTGCGGCGGGACTCCGTGTACTGTAGTATTCTACAAATCGACTTCATTCTACCTCACTTGCACTCTGTGTTCAAGAAAACACGCTTGAAGTCGATCAAATTGGTCGCCTATAAGCGAGGTCTCCGAACGTGTCGAATTCTACCAAAATTTTAAAAAAGTCGTACATAACCCTAAAATAAATTTAGGTGTTCGTTAGTTTGCTATGATTTATATATTTATTTGGTTGTTTTTGTGTTATTAGAATGCAAAAATGTATTTTATTGTTTTTTACAATGATAGAAAAATATAATTTTAGTTCTAGCCATGTGTTTACTGTCCAACCAATGTGACCTTGATTTTTGCAAAGATTCACAATTGTATAAAGCTAATTTGTTATTGAATTTTTAGTTTAGATAAATTGGTCACATATTTTTGCTTTACTGATTTAAATTATTTACAGTAGGAAACATTGATAGCTATTTATTTAAAAAAAAAGGTTAAGTTAATCTTCAGAAAAATTTAATTTCATAAAAGGAGGGAGTATCCGATAGACATACTAACTGCTAATGCCATAGTGCAAAATTGACTCCAAGAGTAAAAGAGAATAAAATTAAATAAAAATCGATTAAAAACCTAACCCTTTTTTGTTCCGTGTTAAAAACAATAATTAAAAACTCAATTGCTCAATAATGATATTCCGTAAATCTAATTGCCCAATAGCTGTATGTGTGTCCTTTTTTATCTTGCACAGTTAAACAGAGAAGTATTAGTACACATATAGACATTTTACGAACATTTCCGAAGTTTAGTCTCTTGTGACACAGAGTTCTAAAAAGTGCAATAATCGACTTCTCGAGTAAAAATCTACGATTCCGTCACGGAAAAAAAAATTTGTAATTATAATCAATACTCTGGGGACACTTTCATTTTGACTCTTATAATTAATCCTAATATGACTATAATCTGGTCATTTTATATTGAGGAGAATACCTAGTAAGTTATTGTGGTTACTGATTTTTTCAACCAAAGTAATACATATTTTTTGTTCAGGTGTTTTTTTAATTTAAAGTGACCAGAATATAAGTTTTTTATTGGGGCAAATGTTAAGTGATTTAGTAAAATTAACTCGTAAACAGCCTAACCGTTTTTACGTCGTTTTTACTAATCACCCAACACTTAGGCTCTTTATTTGCCCAACAAGAGGCTCTGTTCTGAAGAATTATGCAGCTATGCAGCTCCCAATAAAGCAACATAAATTCTTCTACAGTCAATCTAGCAAAGCTCCGAGGTAGTTTATTCCCCCAAAAATTAGGGTCTCGCATTAATAAATTGTTTTTTTCTCTTAGACAACCACGGTAAAAAAAAAGAAATAAATTTTTATACCTATTGGTTATTGGATAAGTTATACTTAAAAAAATCTATGTGTGTAAAAAGCTACGTAATATACTATGTATAAAAATTATAGAAGTACCCTCCAGAGAAATTTATTTTAAAACAAAAAATAGCAGGGTACTGATCGTAAGAAAGTGATTTTGTTTTATAGGTTTAAAAAAATTGTATATATATTATTTCCCTATTTTATTTCAGTATTTTAGCGGACACTGTAGATAGAAACAATAAAAAATATCAAGCAAAATTTAAGAAGATGGAACATCAAATGTTGTCAATGACAGAAAAACATACAGCACAGGTAAGCACTGAACAATCAGCGTTAAATTTAGTTAAATTGTCTATAGTTTTTTTGTAAATAATTTTTAAATTTTATTAAAATTGCCAGTAGTTATGTAAAAAGCGTAACGTTAAATAAATATGCCAACAATGTAAAAAGCAATAGAAAAGGGATGTCGTAGCTTGTATCTTTTGTGACGTATGCACACTCCAATTACGTCATCGGTCTATGAGGCGTTTTTAATCATTTTGCGGGCATTTCCACAAAAATTCAAATTTTGGTAGGAAAAAATCTAATCTATCTACACCGAAAATTTGCTACCTTAGGTGTACATGGGTAAGGGCCTATTGCAACCAAAATGGAACACCCTGTACTGTAGCTGTGTTATAAGACACCCAATAAAAACTAAAAAAAAAATCACATTTTACTAATACCTAAAGTAAGTTATGATGGTATACCTAATCGGTATACCGTGTAACAAAAAAATCCGTTAGGGTCTAAATGATAATTTTTGTCCATTTCTTTTGTACATTTTATTCTTAGATTATTTAGCTACAGTATAGATTAAAGTACCATTTGATACATTTTTAAATTGTTTAAAATGCAAGCAATAATTTTGATCTCGTAATTTAGCCAGAGCTACGAGATTCTTTTTTATTACAAATAATATTTTTATATTTTTCAATGTATATAACCCATATATTATTTTTTTAAATTTCAGGTACATACTCTTCAACAAAGAATAGCAACCCTAGAAACACCACCTACAAACAGTTCGGAAAATTCTTTAAATTCCATTCCGGGCTAAATAAGCAATAAACGTTCGAAGTTCAATTAGCCATCCTAAAGTTAGCAATAATAACAAGCACAAAGCTTTATTCCATTGTGACGCTAACTTTCTGTATGTTTCTTCTGTTTCTCATAGAAAACAAAAAAACGGTTACTTTCCAGATACACAGTATTTATAAACTCGTTGTAACTGGATACGTTTAAGGTTTATACAAACTAACTTCGTTAAGTTATCATTAGTCAGTCATGTGATGGTAATTAATTTTCAAGCCACTTATTTACAGGTTTTTATATTGTTAGTTTGTCACCTTGGAAATTGGCAAAAGAAAGTAAATTTCTATTTTGCGTTAGATTTTAAACTTTGTATTCCTTACATAGGTTCCGTTACTGATGGCTCGGTGCGGTTATGTATGGCTTGACCTTTAAGCAGGGAATCAATGTATAACAACGTGTTCCAATCACTCTTTGTTTGACCTCCGGACAGTGCGGACGTGCGTAGAGGACTACAGAGTTCTTCCCGGAGTGGCGGCTAGAGGTGTCGTACGAACGTTTTTACCTTCGGGGATCAAGGAAAGATTCACGCTAAATTGACGGCATCTTTCTTCTGGATCTAAGCGCTGTGAGCGAAGATTCCTATAAGCTGATGGTATCCTGTTTGGTGGTGCACACGAGGTATTTCTCAAATGGCGGGAAATAGATGGGCGTGCCATGGGAACTGTCAGTAATGAAAGTGAAGGTTATATGTAACACCAGTAGCAGATCTTGGTTTGAGAGCCAACAATTTATGCATTGCATCGATTGTTGAATTGTTTGTTTTCTTTTTGGAATTTCTGGGAGCTACGAGCTCGATTATCCAGATTTTCCGCCGACGAAACCCTGGAAAGCATTGTCCGGAAGGGGGAGAGTGGTGGATTGGACCTGAAGGGACCAAAACCAAGAAAAAAATAGAGAGAGAACGTGTTCCAATGCGTCCATGCAGCGCAAACGCCCTGACCTGCTTGCTGTTTGCCGAAAGCTTTAGGGAGCTAATTACAAATCTAAAATATTTTTCGGACACGTTTCGTTTTTAATATATCCATTATCAAACTTAAAAATCAATTTAACCCTATTTTTACTATATTTCTCCTTTTTTAAAGAACAGATGGTTAAAGTCCTCGCTTAAAAAAATTACACTCATATTACGTAATGTCACTATTTGAAATCGGTAATGTTTTTATTTTTATAAAATATAGGTTGTTTCTAGTGTATCAATTGCTCGAAAAGTACGCTTTGGAAAATTTGGTAAAATTATAAAGTCCGGGGGTCATACAACTAAAATATTTTGACAGCTCCACCACTTCCGGTTATACCGGAAGTTAATATCAAATTTCTTATTTTAAATGAAACACACTTTATATTATTTATTTTTAGTGTCTGCGTTAAAATCTAAACATAATTTATGTATAATGTTCTATACCTAAGTCCAACCGTTTTTAACTTATTTTAAATTTTATGTCAAAATGACGTTTGCAAGCCATTACATAACCATCAATTTCTTCTAAACAAAAGCCTTTAATATGATTTGGGGCTGGGTTCCTTGTAAAGAAGGGACAGAACTTCTATAGTATACTGTATCGATATTTTCACAATTAATAAATACATAGTGATTAAAATTATAACGACAAAAACCCTAAATGTCAATTTTTTTAATTGAAACCTCTATCTTTTTTACGTTATCCTAATAAACATCAAAAATAAGGATAAGTTGGTATAAGGATGTCTATTCAAAAATGCATAGTTTTTGAAATATCAAGAATTTATTATTTATCTATTCTAACAATGCTTTAAAGTACAGCTTAGTTTGGCTTCTAGTTAGCCTTGACAACAAAATACGGCGTCACTGCCAACTACCCCGTACCTACCCATACTTAAATGCATTGTTAGAATGGATAAATATTAAATCATTAATATTTCGACTGCTATAAATTTTTGAAATAGACATCACTTTACAAATGTACCCTTATTTTTAATGCCTAATAGAATAAGGTAATATAAAATAGGGGTTTCCATTTGAAAAAATTGACTTTTAAGGTTTTTCTCGTTATAATTTTTAACGATTATTTTGGACCACTTTGTATTTATTAATTGGGAAAATATCGATACAGTCTACTAAAGAATTTCTTTCTTTACAAGGAACACCACCACAACTCATATTAAAGGCATTTGTTTAGAAGATATTGATGGTTATGTAATCGGGCTTGCAAACGTCATTTTTGAGATAAAATTTATTCTATTCTATTCTATTTTCGGTTTTTGGCTTTCACACTTAATGCATTCAGCCATCGTCAAGTGGTAGGAAAATTGGATTGTCGGGTTCTAGACCCCCAGATTTTCCTTTTATTGCTTTGTTTTATGGCTCTGATACCAAGTCAATACTTCTGAACATGCATAAATTGTGACTCTCAAGCCAGCGGCTGCTACTGGTATCGCGCATAACCGTCACTTTCACTACTGACGTATTTCCGCAAGGCGTGCGCACCTCCTCGACCATACGAGGACACCATGTGTTCAACACCAAAACGTAAAAACTACAGGCTTTAGGAATCTTCACTCACAGCGCTTAGCCCCAGAAGAAAGAAGCCCCAATTTAGCGTGAATCTTTTCTCGATCCCCAAGGGTACAGCCACGCTCGTACGATGCCCTCAATCGCCTATCCGGGAAGTCTATGTAGACCTCTACGTAAACATGAACGCACTACTCGAAGACCGCGGAAAGAGTGACATAAAATTTAAAATAAGTTAAAACGGCTGGACTTAGGTATAAAACATTATAAATAAATTATGTTTAGAATTTTACGCAGACTCCAAAAAATAAATGATGTATAGGGTGTTTCATTTAAAATAAGGAAGTTGACAATAACTTCCGGTATAACCGAAAGTGGTAGAGCTGTCAAAATATTTTAGTTGTATGTCCCCCACTGATTTTATAAACTTTATAAATTTACTTACCAAATTTTAAACATTTTCCAAAGCATACCGGTTCCCGGTGAGACACCCTGTATAGTAAACCAAAAATTGACACAACATTGTAAAAGCAGGTCTAAATTAACCAAAAGAAAAAACATTCTATCAATACATTGTAAATATACCCTAAACCTAAATAAGTGGCTTAAAAACTTGTCATATTAATTATTTATTTTATTGTAATATAGGAAAAATCGTATGTAAAATTTTAACAATATTGTAACTTGACAAAGGCTAAATTTTAGTTTGTAGTTGTTTAAGTTTTATGGTTGGTATTTGTGTGTAATATAGTGTCTTGTAACATTTTTATAATGTTGGTATAGCAAAGAAATTGCCTCGCTGTGATTTAATTTTAGAAAGAAGTGCAAAAGAAAGGTTTTTTTAAAACTAGATTTAGGAATTTTAATTACCCATTTTTTTAGACTAATTACGCTAAAGAAATATGTATATTTTTATTTTAATAAACATTGTTTGTATTTATTATACATTGCGTAAATAACAAATTGGGTTAACATTTGACATGGTAAAACATTTTGCAATATACTTATGTTTTTGAGCATTGAACATATTTTAGTTACTATAAAAGTTGTGGATTGAATCACTTAAATCTTTGACTTCCGTTAAATGTATTTGGTTTTTATAATAGTACACAGCGTTTTGATTGGTGTGTATCTACAAAAATTTTCAAGTGAAACCTAAAACTATACTCCAAAAGCTACGACTTAAAGACAATTCGTTGTTCACCAAATTGGTCTAAAAATGTCAATAACCTTGGAATTTTGTTTTGAATTTACCCACATATACAGTGTGTCTAAGAAAGTTGGAGTCGTATACGAAACTTTTTATTTTTAATTTTACAAAAAAATTTGTTCTTTTATTTATTAAAAAAGATAATCGCACAGGAGGTAGCAACGTTTTCGAAAAATAATTTAAGGTCAGCTGATTTTTTGATATGTTGTTCTCTTTCCTCTTCTGGATAGACCCTGGGTTGTCTGGCTGGCGCTAGTGGTTGCGTTAATACTACCTGTACAGGTAATAATCCAAGGTTTTGAAAACAGTTTAAGAAACCTAGTTTTTAATTTCTTGTCTTTAAATAGATTTACCAAACATATGTTTTATAATGCCGGACACTTTTATCATTGCTTATTATACAGTCTTTCCCCTTTTAGCTCCTGAACCATTCGGTATAATTTGATGAAACTTGGAACGATAAAATATGACCAAGGTCTCCATTTTTTCACGTATGGTGACAGCTCTAAATGTCAAGGTCACAGCTGGGCGCCAACGCAACCGCTACCGCCAGCCAGACAGCCGAGAATCTACTCGAAAGAGGAGGGGAACCTACTGAAAAATCAGCCAACCTAAAATTCTTGCATTTCCGATGTTGCTACCTCCCGGTCTATAAAATCTGCGATAATGGTGAAAATTCCACACCACTGTTTTGACCAATCAAATGTGTAGTTTTGGTTGCATGACTATGACAACACAAGTATTTTTCGGAATTTTTTTCTCCTGCCTAGGGTACCCTGGAGCGAATTATATTGAAATTTTTTGACATAATCATTGAATTTGTTTTAACGTCATGTCTGTCATTAACATACATAATTAAAGATAATGTTTTTTGTACCAGTTGTAGTATTTCAGACATAAAATAATGTAAGGTTTTTTAAGACCCTAAATGACAATTTTGTACAACTACAGTTAGTAAAATAATATCATAAGACTGAAGTACTAGACATAAGTGAAGAGCAAACGAAAGCAAAGTATAGGTCTAAAAAATTTAAATAAACCATTTTTACCAACTGTAGTAATATAAGTTATATATAATATAAAAGAATAAACAATGATAAGTTTTAAAATTACATATATTTGCAACTACAATTGGTAAAATGCAAAATATTTTTATTTTATAGTGAAATTTTTAAGCTTGTGTCAAAGTTACAAATATTAATTTAAAAGAATGTTATTTAACACAAACTTGGTGTGAAATTTTCTTACCGAATACCACACGTGCTTAAATTATTCCGGGAAATTTTTCTCGGTCACGAATATTTTAAGACAATTCTCCCTCGCCTGCGGCTTGGGCTAATTTTCAAAATATTCGTGGCTTTGAAAAAATTTCCGGAAATAAATTTAGCACTAGTGATAATACAAGTGAAAATTTAAGGTTTGTACGTTGGTGGAATCCATTTAATGATTATAAATTTTATAGATTTCATAGTCGGGAAGGTAGCAACGTCAGGAAAACGATAATTTTAGGTTGGCTGATTTTTCGATATGTTGTTCTCTCTCCTCTTTTGGGTAGATCCTCGGCTGTCTGGCTGGCGGTAGCGGTTGCGCTGGCGCCCAGTTGTGACCTTGACATTAAGAGCTGTCACTGATATGTTAAAAAATGTAGACTTAGGTCATATAATATCGTTTCAAGTTTCATTAAAATATACCGAACGGTTCAGAAGTTAGAAACGACTGTATAATTAGCATGATAAAATTGTCTGGCAATATAAAAAAATAAGTTTGATAAATCTATCTAAATCTAAAGACAAGAAATTCAAAATTGGGTTTCTTTCTTAAAATGTTTTTAAAACATGTTAAAAAAATATATATTTTTTGTACCCTAAAAAACTGCATATTTAAAAGTTTTGTTTAATTCTAATCATCTTTTCTTTATAACAATTTTCCGTATTGGCAGAAACACAGGTACCTTAAGCAAAAATTGCATTTTTGGTCAAAACTCGTAGATGACTGATACAATTTGATATCTGCTGATGGACTCTTAGGTTTTGGACAATGCAGAGCTTTTTATAAAGAATAACTTTTTTCGTAAAATTAATAATAAAAAAGTTTCCCATATAACGACAAGTTACGTAGAGACACTGTATGTAATTACTTGATATGAATGGTCTGTCATATAATTATTTAGTGCAGTTAGTTTTATTTTTAAATTAGCAATGAACTTTTTTTGTAATTTTGCTGATTATTAGGTTAAATATGTCGAGAAACTGTAGTCAAATTGTCCTTTAGAGGTTTTAAAGCTGAAAAAAATGTTAGAGATACCCAATTTTATTGAAAATCTAGAATATACACGTCGAGCCAGTTTTTAATGATAAAATATATATTAACTAGTTAAAACAAAAATTACTTTTTTAATAATGAGGGCAAATAAGTAAAAATCCCTCAAATGCCATTTTCGACGTTTGAACGAAAAAGAAAAATTTGTTTAACATCCTAAAACTCCATTAATTGATAACACTAAGTTAAACAATACACATCCATAGAAGCTCACAAGTGAGATTTCAGCGTACCCTGAAATTTTAGTACCTACCCTGACCACCAGATAGCGAAAGTAGTCCAATCGACCAATAGAAACTCGACATGGGCATCGACCAATTTTCTGATTGGTCCGGTGCCAAACGACATGTAACTTTTGCTATCTGGTGGTTATGGTAGGTACTAAAATTTCAGGGTACGCTGAAATCTCACTTGTGAGATTCTATGGATCTGTATTCTTTGAATAAGCTGACACGACGGTATACGTATTTTACTTATAAGTTGAACTATAGAGTAATTAGGGTATTTTTTAATTTATACAACTTACAAGCAATTTAGAATTTATAAAAACCACGTTTATTATTATGACTCCTCAATTGAAATATAGTGCCCAATTTGTATCTGTATTCTTTAGGACTTTAGGCTTAAATTTTAAAATCCATGGATTTGTTAATTGATTGTTTAATTTTACCCATTGTATTTGTTTAAATTAAAATATATAGACGCTTTTGCCTAATATATAAAGTTGTAACTAAATTAGTACAAAAGTATTAACTGCAGTAACAATTTCTTTTTCGTAAATTATTTATAGGGGAATTGCCTACTAGGCCCATACACCAGTAGTGGGGTAATATTTACGAATTACTGAAAAATTACCTTGGATTAGTACATTGTTAGCATAGTTATGGGAGATAAAATTTGACTTTTTTGGACTAAGCTCTGATGAAAAAATAAATAAATCATAAATATTCATTATAAACGACTATTCTAAAAAAATAATAATAAGCACAATTTGCCTTTTCAACAGATTATGACTATAACACTGTTTTTTTTTTAATTTATAGTAAAGAAATATATAAATTTTAGCAAAAATATACATTTTTGGTGGATAAATATTAAATTTTAGGATATCCTATGAGAATTCATGTAGGGGAGCCCACGATGCAAAATGGGGATTTACTCAAGCATTCTAGGGATTTATTGGGTTGCAAAGCTTAGACGATAAGAAGAAAAAAACTTATATAATGTATACCTTTTCATCCGTGGAAGAAGCGGCTATAGATTTTTAAATATGTCACAAAAATACTGTTGTTATTATGGTTTATGGAAATCGTCACAAAATATATTTTTCATTATCCTTGAATTATTTTTTCCAAAATAAAAAAAAATAGCCACGTTCGAGAATGTCAAGATAACGTTTTTTTGCAACTAAGTAACTTTCCGTTTTCTTTACGTCACTCTTAAATTGTTAGATTAGTGGAATATACACTTTTTTAGCATGTAATTACTCACCCTATCTAACGCTCTAGAAAATTTCTGATGAATATATATTTTTTATTTTTTTTTTTACTAAGCCGATCCTTTATTCTTGACCTTATACCGGGTGTTGCTCCGTCAAGCGGGACATAGGGAATACCATGTAAATTTTGAAGCGGTCCAATATTGGCTCCCTAATTATTTTAGAAGAAAATATTATTCGGATTTTTTAAAGAGCACCGAAAGTTGTACCCAGTGTACAAATTTCAGATCTTCTCAGTCCGCTAGCTAAGAAATAAATGCTAAAATAAGTTACGAATCTCCTATTTTCTTGTATTATTAGAAGTTTTTAATAAAATACCAGAAAAATTATTTAACCTCTTGCTCTCAAGTTGTCAGACCAATGTCACATCATTTTTAAATAATGAACTACTCAAATCAAGAAAAAATCACTATTGCCTAAGCTAAGGAATGCTATTTCCGCTGAATGTGCCAGAATATCGATGTACCAACTAGCCAACGTAAGAAATGAGTTTTATAATCGTTTGGGTTATTGTCTGGCAGTTAATGGAGGAATATTTGAGCATTTGATTAAATTCTGATATTTTCGTCATAAATTAATTTCTAAATGTAGACAAATTTGTTTTATTGTCTTGCGTAACTGTGAGTGCATGTGTTGGAATTAGCTGTAAACTAAAATGAAATGCGAGGATTCTTTTGAAATTCCCGTATAAAATTGTTCAGTTTTGGCAATGACATTATAAATTAATGATCTAAATTGTCTCTGATAAATCGATATGGTGTTTTTATTATTGATTTCTAGAGTACAGGGTGCATAATGAGATACTACGTTGCGGAAGTATTTAAGCAGTTTACTCTTTACTGGTTAGTTGAAAAATGCTCAAATTTTAAATTTAGGTGGAACTTATTGTGCTGTTTAATAAATCCTAATAGCATTTTTTTCTAAAATAATTAGAGTAGCCAATATTTGACTACTTCAAAATTTACATGGGATTCCCTATGTCCTGTTCGACGGAGCAACACCCGGTATACGCCTTATATACGGCCTTATATACGAGGCTCATATTTGGTGGAGGTACTTAACCAGGTACAAGATATCCTTCTGTATATTAATCTGCCGCTCTGTAGCAAATCCCGAAATACCCCTCTTGGGCTCCCCTACTATTAAGTTTTTACAATCAAGCTGTTTACAAATATTAAACAAAAACCGAAAATTATATTTAAATTTTCGGGATCATTCCTTTTGTATGTAGAGTCAAATAAATATTCACACTCTGTTGCTTAATTTTTTTCTTCAAAGCCACTTGGTAGGTATGACTAGAAGGCAAGTGGTAGTGTCTAGTGGTAGTGTCATTCATCAAGATTAATATTTAATATGGGCATTGCAAAAAGTTTTATAGAAATAGGTGTTATACAAGGAAGAGCCAAATGTTGTATATTGACCTAAATTTTCAAACACCCTGTGGAATAATTTAACATTACAAATTTTACCATTGTATTGAATTTTAAAGCCCCATTTTTTTAAACATTTCTGTTTTTAATTTATATCGGTATCTCTATTCTAAAAGGAAACTCAAAAAAAACACAAATTTTTATAAAAGGCAATAAAATTTTGGTGTGCTAATGTTTTTACACCTTTCTAAAATATTTATTTTTTATAATCAAAAATTAATTTAAATATAAGTTTGCTAAGTTGGTTTCGTAGTTTTTAAATCAGTTATTAGATTTTTGTTATCACTTAAGACATACAGGGTTCGACAAAAAGTGTGATTTCAAAAAAATACCACCCTGTATTTTATATCACCAGTAAAAGATCTTGTAAAGACCTTTAAAAAATGCTATTTGATATACTTATCTTTATTACTTTTGGAAATATGACCGTACAAATCTGAAGTTTCCCCAATATGTTTACATTAGATATGACTATCTTTTATCATTTAAATTGCATTGTTTTTTTTTACAAGGAGTGTATTATGTTATCTTTCAAAACTGTGTTAAAAATTTTACTAATATATAAAAGGTGCAATAGTTAACAGGAGAGAAATAATGAATAACTTAATATAGCACTGTATTTAACAATTTCAAAAAGAATCATACAAAATTTAAATTTGTCTAATCTTATTTGGTAATGTATTACATTTTACACACTATGTTAAAAACATATGCAAATTTTATATTATGTATCCAAATTATGTAAAAATTATTTATATTGTGACATTTAATAAATGATGTTATAAATAGTTGGTTTCCTTTCATGTTATTATAGCACTCCTCTACCTCAAGAACCAAGAACCCGTCAAAAAAAATCGATGTTCAAAATTTTTCACGACACAATTTTTCGAGTACAGTGTTTTTATTTATATTTTGCCACTCCCATTTAACTATAACCAAGAAGGATAGAAAAAATCATCTTGTATGTTTCTTAACTTTTTATCTATCCCTAATTTTTCAAGCAAACGAAAGAAAACAATAAACATTAAAAACTGAAGAAAAATAAGAGTTAAACTCTATCTAAATGGGCCACTCTGTATATTATGTCACCAAAAAAAAGGTCTTTTAAAAAGCTTTGATACATCTATCCTGAATAGCTTTGGTAATATGAACATTCAAATCGGAATGTAATATTCATGTGCCGTAGGTAAGTATAGAAGAAATTATACAGGGTGTTCATTAAAAAACTTACCACTAAGTTATCTGCGAAAATAGAGATTTGAAAAAATGGCCAAAAGACGTCAAGATATTTACTATGGGGGAACGTTTTTACAAAAATGAACGGCGCCCCCTTAGCCCCTCAACAACCAGTGCTACCACCCCAAATTTCTTATATAAAAGGGGGTCCAGTGACACATCATTTTAAAGTTTCTGACGTTTATAACCCTAAAATATAAAGTCAATATCTTCACCTACTACAAAATGGCGGTATGTGTGTGTCTTACTATACAGTGTGGTCTATTAAGTTTTCAACAAATAGAAACTTCTTTATTTATAATTTGTCATAAATATATATTTTCCATAAAAGTTGCTTTTTTGCCCTTTCAGGGTCTTCCCACCACCCAGGTCCGACTATCGCCCCCTAGGTGGTGCACTGCAGCCTTAAGGCTTATTGTACCTTGCTTCTGCTTCCCAGTCACACACCATTTATTCCATAACTTAAATGGTTGCTGCTTGGTCCGTTCGTAAACCCTCGAGCCGTGCCGCTGCCCAAAACCCGTGGACAGCCGGTCACCCATCCAAGTTATGGCCACGCTTCTCACTACTTAACTCCGCAAACGCTGCTAAGTTGGTGCATGGTCCCACCCTGTATATCACTACCAATATTGTCATTCGACAGATTTTCAAAAGAACGTTAAAAACTACCACAATAAATTAATTATATTTAACATTAATAGTTTCGGAAATATGGCCATCGGAATTAGGTATTTAGGTAATTAGTACCGCCATTTTGTAGTAGTTAAAGGTATTGACTTTATATTCTCGGGTTATGAAGTGCTCGTCAGGATCATTAAAATAATGTGCCACAAGATCCCACGACACTTAAAAATTAAGAGTTTTTTGCAAAAACAACTAATGTCATTTCTAACAGTGCCAATGTCAAGCTTTTTTTCCCAATTTACAAAAAAAACTAATGCTTATAGAAACCTTTAAATATATTTCTAAATGCGCATATAACAGCTATATTTACGAAAATATTAGAAAAAATCTATAGAGTTAGCCATATAAGTTATATAATAGTAATTTATGTAACAAGTGAATAAAGCGATACTTTTTTTTACGAATGGAAAGTTTGGCAGCACAAGCCGATAGGCGAGTGCGGCAATCCCGTGAGTAAAATAAAACACTTTATGCATGTGTTGCATACTGTATTTTTTCTACGACCGTAAATTTTTTTTTCCAAAATACCATTTTATACATGTTTTATTTATCTTAACTTATTAATTTCAATTTTTGCAGCACAGCCATTATTGAAGATATGCTCTATATTGGTTAGGCGGATTCATTTATTGCATGGTCTTTTTGTTGGGTACACGCCTGGAAAGAATGGGACCGCTGCGGTCCTGGTCCCGGGGTATACGAGCTGACCCTGTTCAGCCCTATTGACCCCTATAAACTGGCTGGTCGCGAAACAAAATAAAGAAAATCTCCCCAAAAACCCAAAAATTTTAATTCACTTATGTCACTCATGACACAAATGTCAAACTATTTTCAGTTTGTAATACTAAAAAGCATAAAATTTTAATCAGTTTTAATTTAAATATTAGTTAATTTTTAATTTTATTTTTTTAACTTAATTTGAACTTGACAACTATGCATTTAGTATTTAATTTTAGAAAATTGTATGTACTTACTTTTTGTGGAAATAATACTAAAACAGTATTAAATTCCTTTTCAATTTCTTAGTCATCCAAATTCTAAATTACTATAAATTTTTAATAACTTCTATTAAATTTATTTGCAAACTGTCAAATTTTAAAACAAGTGACACATGAACTAAAAGAAATAATGACGAAAACAAAGGTAACTTGACCGTTTGGTACAGTTGATGTCGCGTTTACTCTTACATTGCATAAATTAATATTTAAGTTTATTGTAGTAGGCGTTAAGACAAAACGCTAATTCAAAGTGGAAAAAGCTTCGAAGTGTTAAAAAAGTTACTTTTTTACACCTTATGTCGTGTACTAGAATGGAGTACTTTAACTTCATGTTAACGATTAAAAAAACAGCATTTTTTTAACGGTCGTGTAAAAAGTGTTTTTTAATATTCTGGCCATATTAAAAACTTGACTGTTTTTTAAAGAAAAACCTTCAATTTTCATTATTATGTCAAAAAATGGAGACCTTACCTATAGTCTATATTTTTTAAAAATTTTATTGAAATATACCAAACGGTTCATATTTTAGAAAGGGGAAGGGGGAAGGGAAGAACTTGGGGTCCTCACTGTATAACTTTTTGTCGGTCCACTTTAAAATGTCTAATGCGAAACTTTTGCCAATGCAAGAAAAGAAGATGATCTAAAGCAACAACAAAGCTATCCCGATGTAGGCATCATTCTATATAAAAAATTTACATGCAAGCATTCTTTGTTTAATCTGTTTACGTACTGAACACACTAAAAAACAATTTGAACGTATCGGACTGGCACGACGCGACGTGTATATCGTCGATATACTGCAAAAAGTAACCAAACCTTATACATTACACGCCAAAAAACTGAAAAGAATGGGACCGCTTCGGTCCTGGTTCCGAGGTATAAAGCTGACCCTGTTCAGCCGTATTGACCTCCCATAAAGTGGCCGGTCGCCTGAAACAAAATAAAGAAAAACCCCATAAAATTCTAATTAGAAAACCACGTTTCGGTGGCAAGTCTGCCACTTTCTTATAAGTTTTTAAAAAATTTCGACCAGTGGCGTTCGAACAAGATTTGTATTGATTTTTTTCACAAAAAACTGGTACGCCACTGGTTTTTCAAAAAATAATTTTTAAAATACTTTTTTACTTTGGAGTTAATTTGTTTTCTTGATATTTTTTCGTACAAGGAACTGCTTTATGTTTTAAAAAATAAACGCCTTTTTGATGCATAACAAAAATAGCTAAAATTTGATATGATGTTTCATATCGTCACCTTAATTGTGAAAATGTGATTTTGATGCCATCTTTAGCCCTATTTTATAAGGATAAAGATGTCAATGCATGTTTTATTTAAACTGGAGTTAGGGGTGGTTTGACAATATGTAAAATTCGTTTACAAATTAGACAAAACCAATTTTACATTTAGATTACCATACCAGATTTTCGGGATTTTGCCATGCATCAAAATGGCTTTTATTTAACGAGAATCGTTCGTTGAACGAAAACATATCAAAATAATATTGATTAAAAAACCTACTATTTTTTTCTGTAAAAAATCAATACAAATCTTGTTCGAACGCCTCTGGTAATAAAAATTTATTAAAAAGTTCTGCAGCAAAAAGTGTAATGTAATAGTCAAAATAAGTGTACCAAGTTTTGTGGAGATATCTCGAGTGGTAGGAAACTCATGATAAAAAAGCAATTTTTTTCTTAATATCTTAACACCCCGTATCTCGGAAACCAAGCATTTTGAAAAAAATATATTTGAAATAATTTATTTTTTTGCATTTTATACAGTGTTAAAAGGAAGCTACCAACTTAAAAATAACCCTGAATAACCCTGTAAACCAAAAAATGCAAGGTTTTTAAGATATTTAGTATGTTTACAGAATTCAGGACAAAAAAATTAAAATACCTACCTTAATTATATTTAACTTGGTACTTCAGATTACTTTGTTAAAATATTCACTGTGGTAGCCACATTTTAATTTTGTACTAGAAAATACACAGGGTGTTCAAACAGTAATTTCAAAACTGTAGGTTTTTAAGATATTTAAGACTTTTTAATATAATTTATGACAAAATCAAAATGTAGCTTTTGTTTTGTAAATGCAAACATTTTTTAAAGCAACTACAGGTTATGTAAAAAATTTGAAAAAGCAAAGTTAAAACTTTAATTTTATTAAAAATACACAGGAGCTTTATTAAAATAAAAAGTTGATTTTTTTGGAAAATTAAACTTTTGTACTACCCAAAGAACAGATTTTTTTAAAAAACACAGCATGTGGTAAGATTTGTAACTTTATACTGCGTCCAGACTTGCAACAATTCTCCGCGCCGAGTAGCGCGCCACATACCCCCTCATAGCGCGGACGTGGACGTGGACGGAATTCACGTCGTTCCAAGGGCTTGGCATATGATTCCACGCTGATTTAAATGTTAATTTCATCTAAGGTTGTTTGCCCTGTCATATAATTATTAATAAATGATTATAAAAAATAACTTTTTAAACAAAAAATTCCTTATGATTATTGCGTTGTTTAGGCACATGCATTTTACCGGTTTTTTTTTCTTTCAAATACTACGCAGGTACCAAAAAGTATTATTCAATAATAATAATAAAAATTGCACAAGTTGTACATTTTCATTCTTAAAAATATGTGTTCAGGTGCCCCTCAAGGCGTCACTGGACATAATATATTTAATCAAGATTAAGACTAAATAGGGCCCTTTAGTACTGTAAATGTTACTTCCAAAATTAATTAAAATGGAATGAAAAATATTTAAAAAATTAATAGAAACACAAGTTTTTAAATAAGTGTAACGCCCTGTATCTTGAAAACAATGCATTTTCGGACCTATGTTTATATACGTAAAGTTGTTTAAAAAATTAGCTCAGAAATTCGCCGTTACGCCTTATATGATTTTTAAATTTCAAAAAATTCCAGAAGTGTAATTAATTAATAGATATTCATTAAAAACGCACCAAAATTGCTATAAAATGCAGGGCCGCATTATCCATTAGGCTGACTAGGCTACAGCCTAGGGCGCCATGAAAAAATAGGCGCCAGACGGGAGAAATTGGCGCTAGACAGGGGAGTTTAGAAAAGTTTAGGTTGAGTGGGGATTATTGGTGACAAATTTCTTTGTAATTGGAGGACCTTTTTAAATTTTTTTGGTAGAAAATAGGCGCTCCGGGAATTCTAGCCTAGGGCGCCTCAAACCGCTAATACGACCCTGATAAACTCAATCTTAGAATTTGTTTCTGCTTACAAAATCGTTAATCTAACCGTAAAGATCCAGCAACAAATTATAAACTCAATCTTAGAATTTGTTTCTGCTTACAAAATTGTTTATCTAACCGTAAAGACCCAGCAACAAATTATAATCCCAATCTTGGAATTTGTTTCTGCTTACAAAATTGTTTATCTAACCGTAACCGTTTCTGCTTAGATTTAAAACTACAGGGTCATAAAGTTTTAAAGCTGGTTTTACACTTATCAAACTTATTTTCAAACAAGTTCTCCCAAGTTCACCTTGATGAAATCTGACAGTGTAAAGAAGAAAATTATTGGATATCAAAAAATTCTTGGTCGCCTTGTCAAATTTGTTTGAAAGATTAGAGCACGTCCTATTTTTCCTTAAATTTTTTATTTTATTTGGTTCCAACTGCCAAGGCCGGATTTATCACTTTTGGGGCCCATAGGCAGTTTACCTGTTGGGGCCCCTTATTGTTGAAAATGGGAAAAAAATTTGAGGAGCAAAATAATAGGTTACCTCCTTTTTTTGGGGCCCCTTCCTAATTCAAAGTCGAAGGTCAAGATAGAACGCAAAAATTTTTCGGGGCTATCTGTAAAGAAACTAGAAGAGCGAAAAAAAGAGAAAAAAGGTCATCGCCTTTCCTTGGGTCCCGTTTCCGATTGAAAAAAATATATATTAGCACAAATCTTTCGGAGCCCCTCTGTAAATTCTGTATTACACTTCAGTACCAAAATTTCAAAAAAAATATCACTTTCCCCATTTCATTCAACAACTTCGCACTTTACAATCGCGGGGCCCCTATTTTAGATGGGGCCCCTAGGCAGTTGCCTACTCTACTTAATGGATAATACGCCATTGGCAACTGCGGAGTATCTTTATTAAAGATATAGAAACTTGCGGTTTCCGCGAACCTGGGATGCTTTTTGTAAAACCAAAGGTGCCATACTCAAAGTCATTATAGGAAGGTAAGGCAAGTTGCGCACTGAAATGGTAAGTGATGTGGCGTCCAGGTGGTGAGTCAATGTCAAAAGCAATCTTTAAAAGCTGCGTAAATAAATACAAAGGCGCACATTAAAGTAAAAAGTTGTGGTGGAATGGTGTTTGGCAAGTGTGTATCTTCATTTGGGAAGCACTTGTCTCCAAAATATTTAATTTTCGAGAGCTTTGGAGGTTTATGATGTAAATTTTATTAGAGTCAAAATTCGTTAAAATATACAGGGTGTTCCATTAATGAAAAACCTACTTGACAATAAAAATTTTGTTTTTGAGAAACCTTGTATATTAAGTAATGTATTAATACAATAAGTGTATGCAAATAAACATTTTTTATTTAAGGTACGTTTTTCTAGCGACGGGTTTTCTCCGTCGAATCGAACGGACATAGGACCATATGAATAAAAATAAGCAAATGCTTTCGCTTATAAGTAAAAGGTATAGGTGATTTACTTTAAACAAATAAATAAAGTCAAGCATGTGCGTACAAGTGCGAGTATTTACTTATAAAAATGTCACGAAAAGTGATGCTGCTATTCATTTTTCACATTTCTATAAGTAAATACTCGCACTTTGAAGCAAATGCTCAAATTTATTTGTAGATTTTAAGTAAATCACCTATACTTTTACTTTGAGGCAAAAGCATTTGCTTCTTTTATTCATATGGCCCATAGTTAATTAACTTATAAGTGTCTAGCCGGGTGTGAACAAATTTAGACAAGCTATATAGTGTATTAGACATCTCAAAGTGAGACAAAAGTGGTATTCTTTTAAAAAATTATCAGTTTCACTTCTATCAGTTCTATCACTTGCAAGTGATCATGATCATTTTTATTACGTGACAGACGTCATTTGAAATGTTAAGAAACATTTAGAATGTTTGTAGCCACAGAGGTTTCGAAAGAATACCACTTTAGTATAAGTGAAGGGCATGGAAACTGGCGAGTTTTCGCATATTTTTCACTTTTTGGTTACTTCCGTTTTAACCGAAAATGACTCGAATATTGAATTTTTAAATAGAACTCCCTGTATAATCAAGTTATGTAACATTTTTTGATTCCTTATACAATAATCTAAATAGCAATTTGACATTTTTAAAGGTTTTTACGCCTGCTTGATTTTTTGAGAGCCATTTGTAGTATTGCATCTATACTCAGTTCACTATAAATTTAGAAATACACCTGAACAAAAAATCAATTTTATTGGTTTAAAAAGTCAGTAACCCTAGTTACCATAATAAAAAATGTATTAAATTGGTTTAAAACTACAGTAACTGGAGTAACTTATTAGGTATATATTCATTCTCAATTTATAGTGGCCAAAGTATAGGTGACTATTGACTATGATCCTTTATTTATACCGGGGTATACACGGTCATGTAAACCTGAAACGCACTTGCATGAAAGCAAATGTCAAATGAAGCTTTTGATACACACGATTCAGATGTACCTGTCAGTTCAGCATTAGTTTTGGCAGCTGGTGGTGTAAACAACTTGAGCATAAGCGTAATTTAGCGAAAAGATTTTTTTATTTTTGTCAATGTATTCATCAGGGCCGTATTATCCATTAGGCTGACTAGGCTACAACCTAGGGCGCCATGAAAAAATAGGCGCCGGACAGGGAGAAATTGGCGCTAGACAGGGGAGTTTAGAAAAGTTTAGGTTGAGTGGGGATTTTTGGTGACACATTTCTTTGTAATTGGAGGACCTTTTTAAATTTGTTTTGGTAGAAAATAGGCGCTTCGGGAATTCTAGCCTAGGGCGCCTCAAACCGTTAATACGGCCCTGATAAAATGTAAATGTTTAGGTTTAACTTTGGTAAACTAAAGTTAAGCAAGTAAAACTAAAAATGTGAAATTGGTTTTATAGCCTTTAAATGATGACCTTAACTTTGGTTTCATCCTGTATCTGGGATCAACATGTTAGAAATTATTTATTAAAGTGAAGGGTTTTTTGCCTTATTCAAATTCTGACAACTTTGTATTAACTTTTTTATGTGTGGTGGAATTGATGTAGGCTAAGGCACATTCGTTTTTTTTATAAAATAGCTCTAAAACATGTTTATATTCCTGTTAAAGCGTAAAAACTCTGGAACAGAATACCGAGCGCTAAACTAAAATTTAAGGTACGTACGTCTACATAAACTGTTAAATAATTAACATCTCGCCAACAAAAATCATATTCCTGTAAACTGGCAGGATTATGCGTTCTGGACCGGAAGTGCGATTGGCCCGCGGGGGTCCGCGCGCGCCAATGCTCGCCATCGACACGCCTTCCGGTCGGCAGGTTGAACTTTTAAAAGATAAATAAGCAAATATGGATGGATTTTTGTTCGCATAAATTAAAAATAAGATTTAATATTACATTTTGTTTTTAATAAAATGTATTCTCAGCTATCCAAAATTTATTAAAACATAGATTAATAACAAACTTAGCAAATGTAAAAAAATACTTAAAGATGAGTAATTTGTGTTTTCTTTTTTTTTCTGGTTAGAACCTAAAAACCTTAAAAGAATAAAATAAATGAAACTTTTCAATAATTATATACAGGGAGTTCAGTAACTTAACGGCCAAACTTTAATGGTCCGTGAGCCAGCGACAGATTTTCGTGGGTTGTACATGAATTGTTGTGAGCGCCAGTTACGGCGCCGATGATGAAATTATACAGGATGCCCCAAAGACAAAGATTTATATTAAACTTGTGTTTTTTATTAAAACACCTCGTATATAAGTTCAGTTTTGGATTGTAGAAGTAAAATTGACAAATTTTTGAAATAAATAAAATTTTATTAAGTATGTCTTACCTTACTTTGGGCTTAACTTTGTATATTATATTAGATTGCTAAAATAATAACTGTACCATTACCTACATTCAATTTTTTTACTAAAAAGTGTACAGGGTGTCCTTTAAATTGTTATAATTGCAAATATTAATTAATGGACACCCTGTATAGTTTTTAGTGAAAAATTTAAATATAGGTTATTGTACACTTAATTTTTAGTAATCAAACCTATTATAAAAAGTTAAGTCTAAGTAAGGTAGGATATTTTAAAAGTTTGTTTTTGTCATGATTTTTTTAAGAATACCAAATATCTTAAAAACCTTTTAGTTTTGGTATAGAGATCGCTGATAAAACTTACAATATATCTTACTCCGACAATCTAAAACTTAACTAATAAACAGGGTGTTCCGTTTAAAAAAACACAAAAGTGTGAATTATTAGCTTCCGCAATCTTTAGGATGATTAAGTAAGCAAGGTTATTGGGATATTCTTTATTTCTTTATTTTTTATTAACTTGTTTAAATGCTTCTTATGTTGCTTTAAAATTATCTTTTGACAAGCAAACATATAATTAGTAAATAAAAAGATAAAAACTACAAAGAATATTGCGCAAAAATTACATGATCATTGCAATATCTTAGAATTTCCCATTTATTTCATTATTTCTTTTTCATTTCAAAATAGAAATACAATATTGGTTATACACTAAATATTATTGTTTTTTCATTGTAGTGTTTACTAACACTAAGACACATTTTTAGTGATTCTATACTGGTAAATATATGGTAAATATAATATGTAAGTCCTATTATATTTATTACCACAACTTAAATATCTGTTAGTTTTCATTATTGGTGTTATGATGCATACATCTTTTTGTATACCTTTATTTTATGATAGATATTATATCTAAAACCTTGTTTTTAAACTATTACAATATTAAAATTTTAATTGGAAAATTCCATTTTATGTTTTGAAAAAATACTACGTAATAGTTGCAATAATGACACACGTAATTTTTATTTTTATTACAATTTTACATTATACGATTTACATTTGTTTAATTTTAAAAAGTTTTAAACCTAAAAATTATTATTATTTTTACTTTATACTAGTTACGTGTGGTTTTGTTTAAAATATTTATACAGTATGTCCACGGATGCACATTATAACAGCATAAATGAATCAAAAATGTGTATTCAGTGAGTCGTGCATGGCAAATGTTTTTGCTTTTTAAAAAACAAAATTCACGTTAAGAAATATGTTTGGCTTTCAGCAGGGATCATAAAAATGTAAAATGTTTAAGAGAATACTGGCTTAATTATTAAGGGTTAAGCGGGTCTTGGGGCTTAAAAAGGGGCCGAGTATTCAGTTTAAGCGTGTGTTTAAAATGATTTTATTGAAATTATTTGTACATTATTTAAGTACTTTTTAAGAGTATTAAAAAAATCATAAAGAAATATTTAAAAATGGCGGCCATGGCATTAGTTTAAAAGTGAGCCCTCGGAAAAAATGTCTTCTGCGGTGAACACAATTTCTTAAAAACTATTTATTCGATTTGCACCAAATTTTAAGCAGTAGTTTATAGTTATATTATCTTGACCGTGATCAAAGGTTTGTGCAAAATATTTATTAGAAAAAGTTATATACAAAAACGGTTAACGTTTTTGCAAAAACTCGATTTTTGTCTTTAAACTCCCGCCAAATTTACAAAATAAAAATCCAGTCCTTCGATAACAGTCTAAATAAAAGTATAAATTTTAATTTACTTTTTGTTTTTTGATTTCGAATGATTCTACGACGACTAATTGTGTACACCGCAGAAGACATTTTTTTCGACGGGTCCTCTTTAAACTGGTGCCACGGCCGCCATTTTTAAATATTGTTTTATATTTTCTTTTTCTGAATATTCTTAAAACCTTAATAATGTACAAATAATTTCAAGATTATTTTTTTAACACACGCCTAAATTGAATGCTTAAAAATCGCCCTTTTTAAGCCAAAACCCCTTACCCCCTTAATAAATCAGCGTAGTACTAAATAAAAAAGGTTTCCAAGATTTAAATTTTGGTTAAAGCAACGTAATTTAAATTTTCGATAACGATTTTTATTTTAATACTTTCTCTTATGTAAATAAAAGGTAAGTTCTAAACTTTTTTTTACCCAAATTTTAAAAGTAGCATTTAAAAAATGGCCACAATAAATACAACTAAAAATATTTTACAAACCGTAAAATGGATTATATTGATTATTAGAACTAGGTTGATTATTGAAAAAAGGTATAAAATATACATTTAAAAAAATAATTTATTTAAATGTATTAGTACCTATGCAATGTAACAGAAACGGGATATCAAGTGAACTAAAAAAGGTCAAAATATCTTTGATTTCACCATTATTTCTTTTACTTAATGTGTCACTAAATTTAAAATTTGACAATTTGCAAATAAATTTAAAATTAATTATTGAAAATTAAGAGTAATAATAAATTTAAATGACTCAGAAATTCAAACAGGAATCTTAAATGTTTTGGTATTGTTTTCGTAAGGACATACAATTTTGTCTGTCTCTAAAAGAGAGAACGCCATGATTTTGTATTCCAATATCATGGGGTTCATCAAAAATAGAAATTTATAATTCAGTTTAAATAAATAAAACGTGTAAAATGTTTCTTTGAAAATTTTTAATATGGTCGTAGAAAAAATATCAAATGCAACACATGCATTGTCTTTTTCTACTTATGGAATTGCCACACTTACCTGACGGATCTTGCTGCCAAATTTGCATTCGTAAATAAGTATCAGCTTATCTACTTGTTACAAATTACTGTTATCACACTTTGTTAAATTATAGAGTAATGTTTTGTTGAGTTGTTTTCTCTCGTTAATTTTAACATATTTCTATTTTTGGGTTCCCTGTACTGGACAAAACATATTTCTTAACGTGAAACTTGTTTTCCTAGAAAGAAAAAGCATTTGCTACTCATATCTTTCTCAACATTAAAATATTTAATCCATTCGTATAATTGAAGAGCTTATTGTAAAAATACGATATGCCACAATCACAAAATACAAAGTAATTAAATTTTTAAGTTAAAAAAATTTTTGTAAAATTAACTTTTAGCAAAAATAAACTTTAATACCTTTTAATGATTTAATAAAACCAAAGGATAATACTTAAAACTTTTTATCCAACACTTACATATAATATGTCCATTATTGATCAGATTTTGGTAGTATAAAGTATCATATAAGTCACTAGTGAGCTAAAGTGTACTTTTGCTCACTAGTGACTTAAGCTAAACTCGTGGTTACAAACAAAATACATAACAACTACAAATTGCTTTACAAAAAATTACAAAATTTTGTTGCTGGTGTTGCGATGACAAGTAACAAATAATGGATGACGTTTTCAAATTATTTTCGATATTGAAAACGATTTATACGAAAGTGTTGGATAAAATTTTGTATTAGACACGTGAGTTATTACATATAAGTCACTTAAGAAAATTACCCTTCGGGCTCGAGAGTTAAACTTTTCTTGCGTGACTTATATGTAATATAACTCACTTATCTAATAAATAACTATTATTGTCGCTTATCATATTAATAATTAAACAAATTAAAGAATAATACAGATTTTGGGGCTGCGTGTTTTATCGTGTTTTTGCAATAAGCGCTTTAAATTGTAAATTATCGTTGACATACTGTATAATGAATATTAAAATAAATATTAAAAAAATAAATCTTTTTAAAATTAAAATTATTAAAATATTGCAATCCATTAAAAACAACTTAATTAATAATGCAAATAAAAGGAAGGCCAACGTGCACCTTATAAACCCCCGCAGGGGCGGAAACAGGCGTGTCTTCCCCTCTCCTGCTAGCGCTTCTTCGCAGGTATGTAACAGCTTTTCGGCTTTTCGAGTACTTTGTTATTTCCTGTTACCTCAGTTTGGCAGGAAGAACAATCAATCATTTAAGAAATAAGAGAAAATTGGTTAAATAGAAAGTGAACACATTTATTAAACTAATTTAAAGACTTAAACATTATCTTAGTTCAGCGCTCTTTTTGTTTAAAAAGAATTATTTCTTAATAGTTTACTGTAAAGTTTTTCTCTTATATTATAATTTTATATTTTAATTCTTATGTTTATGATGACGTTTTTAATATGAATCAAGATCAAGAAGTACCAGTATTTACCAACCTGGCTGAACTAGGTAGACCGTTGGTAAGTTTTAAAACCTAACATTTAGTAGTTTCATAGTTTTATATATACAGGTTTGTACAAAGTGCCTTCACAAATTCTTTGGGCCAAAATACAATGCTCTAGCTTAATTTACTTTACTCTAAAAGTAAATATTTGCGGGATACAGGGTGTTTAAGTTTTATTTTATTTTATTAATTATACCTGTATTTTCTTAAATTTTATAATTTCGAAAAAAATCCTAATGAAAATGTTTGCGTCGCGTCGGCTGAAATGCTAAAACAATAATAACAATAAATTATATTACTTTGAGAAATAAATAATTGATGAAAAATATATTTAACATAAAACTACAATATTAAATAGCATAAAAATAACCAAAACTGTATTAGTAATTAATGTAACAAGTGCATAAAGTAATACTTTTTTTACGAATGGGAAGTTTGACACCACGAGCCGTTACGCGAGTGCGGTATGAGTAAAAAAGACACTTTATGCATGTGTTACATTCTATAATTTTTCTACGACCATATAAAAATTTCCCCAATCACCGCAGCTTTTATTTATTTAAACTTATTAATTTTAATTTAGGCAGCACAGCCATTATATTGCAAGAAAAAATTATAGCCTCCTTATTTTTAAGGAGACAATTATCCTTTTCATAACTATGCACTTATGATTTATATTAAAAAATTGTATGTACTTATTTTTGTAAAAATAATAAATACTAAAAAGGTATATATTTCTTTTTAATTTCTAAGTCATTCAAATTCATTATTACTATTAATTTTCAATAATTTCTATTAAATTTATTCGAAAACTGTCAAATTTTAAAACTAGTGACACATTAACTAAAAGAAATATTGACGAAATCAAAGGTAACTTGACCGTTTGGTTCAATTAATGTCGCGTTTATTGTTACATTTCATAAATTGGTATTTAAGTTTATTGTAGTAGGCGTTGAAACAAAACACTAATTCAAAGTGTAAAAAAGCTTCGAAGTGTTAAAAAAGTTACTTTTTTCAACAGTTTACGTAGTGTACTAGAATAAAGTACTTTTCTTCATGTTAACGATTAGAAAAAGCATTTTTAACGGTCATGGAAAATATTTTTTCCATTGATTATGATTTTTAGTAAAAATGTGTTACGGTTACAGCAAGGAAAAATGTTTCTAACAATTTAATGAGAAAAAATGTTTTTTATAAGAATACAAGCGTTAAAAAAATTGCCTTATGATATACAGGGACAGTTAAAATTACGAAAATGTTATTTTGGCAAATAAAAAAATCGTTCATAAATATTTTTTTAACTACTTATTTAAATAACATGAAAAAGTATTAACAAATAATAAGATTTACAATAATTGGTTACTCACACAATATTTGAACAACAAATTATTATGGAACGGTTTTGAGGTGGGTAACTAAATTGGAAATACTATCTTTCTGTTCTTGTTAGTCTCATTAGAATATAAACAAAATCACAAATTAACAAAGAATGTAATTTTTATTCTTACTCAAAACATTTTAATTCTAAATAATAATATACATAGTTTTTAAATAAAGAACTTGACATTGCCGTGAAGAAGACGGCGAAGAATTTACTTTCTCGTCTTTTTAATTTGATATATTCATTTTTATGTTTAGCTTCTTTGTCGTAGGTGATTTTGCAAGTAATTTAAAAATATATTTTTAATTTGTTTTTTTATTATTATTTTAAAACACCTTCTATATTATGGGGCAATTTTTATTATAGATTTTGGCATTTCAGACAGAAGCAAATATTTTTTGAAGAATATCTCTTTTTAGAAATATTTAAAAAAAATTTTCACAGATATAGTTAAGTTAAAATGCACATTGTTTTATACAGGGTGATTCTTAACCTTTGTGCATAAACTTAGGAAATTATTGCTATGGCCAAACATTTTTAGTAAGGAAGATAATTAATAGTTTAAAATTAAACAAAACATTTTCATTCAAAAAATCTTGAGACAAATAATAATTATTAAAAAAAATTCAACAAGCACCATAAGCCCTAATTACTGCCTAGAAACTATACTAAAAAATATTTTATTATTTATTATTTGTCCTAATATTTCGCGTTATTTAATTTATTTAAAATTAATTGATTATCTCACTAACAAACATAGCTTCCTAACTATTTTTTTCATTATTAGGCACTGTTTTTCCTTGTTAGTAATAATTTCTCAAGTTTATGTGTACGGATTAGTATTATCACCCCGTATATAAGATAAACGATCCAACCATTGTTTTTCTTGTTACGTAAAAAAATTACTTTGTTGTTACGTTAAGTCTACAGTGTGTGTACGTAAGTTGGCGGAATATGGGAAACTTTTTATTATTAATTTTACAACATCAAGTTATTCTTTATAAATAGTTCTGTATAAAAAGTGCAGCATAAAAAAAGGTTTTTAATAATTTTTATATTTGGTTTCATATTTATTTTTTAAATTATATTTATAATTTATTTTTACAATAAATAGGTAGTCTTTCCAAACAAAGTTTTGCTTACCATTCTTAAATCATTAGAGATTTTTTTTACATTTAACGTTAGGTGAACCTTATATACCGGAGATACCCTATGTTTATAGGAACTTTGCTTTATAAAACGACTTAAGAAATCACTCTTTAAAGTTCTGTACTGTAGCTAGGAAATACCCTGTATATTAACTTGGAAACAAGCCTTTTAAAGCCACCCTGGACATTTAACATACAACTATTATTGTAGAAATGTATTTTCACATCAAGCACTGCACAATACAAATTGTGTTAATCATCTACGATGTTTCGCCAAAAATGTAATTTTTGCTTAGGGTAAAATACCTGTGTTTTTGCTAACATCGCAAACTGGTATAAAGAAAATATGTTTAGAATTGAAAATTGGTTCTTAATATGCAATTTTGTTTATTAACAAAAAAAATATTTTTAATGTTTTTTATGCTATAATGGTGAAAATTTAGGTTTGTAAATTTCATGAAGTTTTTAAGTTAACAATATTGCATATTTCACTCTTTCCGCGGTCTTCGAGAAGTGCGGTTTACGTTTACGTAGAAGTCTACATAGACTTCCCGGGTAGGCGGCTAAAGGCGTCGTACGAGCGTAGCTGTACCCTTGGGGATCGAGAAAAGATTCACGCTAAATTGGGGCTTCTTTCTTCTGGGGCTAAGCGCTGTGAGTGAAGATTCCTAAAGCCTGAAGTTTTTACGTTTTGGTGTTGAACACATGGTGTCTTCGTATGGTCGAGGAGGTGCGCATGCCTTGCGGAAAAACGTCAGTAGTGAAAGTGACGGTTATGCGCGATACCAGTAGCAGCCTCTGGCTTGATAGCCACAATTTATGCATGTTCAGAAGTTCATCGCTGTTGTTGATTTAAATATTTGATATTTTAAACCGGAATTTCTGGGAGCGGAAAGCTTGACCATCCAGATTTTCCCACCACATAGAGCTGGCAATTGCCTTGCAGCAACGCCATAAACAAAGCAGTATCCAGTAATAATGCATATTTTGAAATAATTTTTAATCCTAAAATTGTAAACATCTTTTCTTATAACAATTTTCGATATTAGCAAAAATAAAGGTACTTTAATCTGGAGCAAAAATTACATTTTTAGCCAAATCTCCTAGATGATTGACACAATTTGATATCTGATAATTGTATTTTAGGTTTTGGACCATGCCAAACTTTTAACATAGAATAACTTTTTTCGTAAAATTAATAATAAAAAGTTTCCTATAGGACGCCAACTTAAGCAAACACACTGTATATCCAAACAATTAATTTAAAGCTATGAGCCAATTTAATTTATTTTCGCCAATACCCTACAAACACACATTAAAACTTATTTGATTCAAATCCCCTATTTGGGGGTGTCGATGTTCTATTGTTTGTTTTTGTCATATTTGGCCCTATTACTTTGTCCTTTTGAGGGACAATATCATTAGGTGATTGTGAAGTAATGTGTTTTTGAAACATCAAGAAAAGCTTTTGTTTGATTTACTTCCAGTTTTGTTTAACTTTTCCAGCAAAATTTGATTGATTGATGGAATAAACTGATTTTCATAATATTTATTATGTAAAAGTCATTGGAAAAAACAGGTATAAATTGAATACAGTGGCCTATTATAAAATGTTTTAAAAAATCTATTTGCTTTACTTCTTTCTAAACCCATATGTCTTATTATTATACGAACATTAAAATGTATGTATTTATGAGCATCATTTAAAGAAAGTATTAAGGTTGTTTTTACCGTAAATAAGACTGAAAAATAATATAAGCAAGTCTAAATATAGGTCTTTTAGCATTCCATGGGCATCTTTTATTACTTGCATATGTTACAATAGTATTTTTTTGTTTAAATAAAAAAAACTTGATATTAAAACCTAATCAAAAAATTTAAAA
>JACEGR010006800.1:0-56662 GCA_014170235.1 Listronotus bonariensis | reverse complement strand
AGTACACAAAATATGATAAAGTAAAGAAACCCTTTTGTGAACAATGATTTATTGCAGCAAAAAATATTTAACCCCACGAGTTTCTAGTACCACGCCACATGCCACCGGTTTTATAGTAGGCAGAGGCGAAATAAGAGAATATTTTGTAAGTAGGTGATACGTGTTTTACCAATATAGTTTTTATTATTTATCTAAAAATATGTAATCAGGCTCTGATCGAGAGTATGTGCACTCGAAAAGGTTTGTTTACTTTATCATTTTTTGTGTACTTGGCGGCATCGCTTTCAGAATGAATTAAATATGGGCCCATCTATACCAGTCCAGAGATGTGATACTTTCCGCTCGACGCTTACGCTTGTTATCGTGGCCCAGACCTTATGAGACCTTTCACACGTTAAGAATCCGGAAAGTCGGCAAAGTCAAAGGCTCCTAACAATTTTTTATCATTCTGTCCGGCGAATCCGGCAAACGAAAGTGACCATGATTACTGATACTGAGAAATGCAATACATTGTCATACGAAATGAACACATTTCAGATAGACGCCCAGTGTAAACTTTAATATATTAAATAGGAACTTACATAAGCACAATAAATTATATTTGAGTTTATTGAAATCAGTAAAACCTAGAAAAAATTGTGACGGTTAAATTTTAAAAACACACTTTTGTCGTTATCCCTATTAAAATGGCGGTTAGAGTTTTTTCTAAAAATACAGGGTGATCATTTTTAAGTCTGCGCTATTGCTAACTTTCTTATTATTAGAGATACGAAGTCGGAAGCAAAGTAGTAGCATTGTTTCTGCTTATGATAGAAAAACAATTAAACATCGCGTTTTCGAGTTATTTAAAAAATACTCTTTTTTAAATGTAACACCCTGTATATTATATCACCATTTGAAAGATGTATTAAAGAGCTTTAAAAAGGTCCTTATGTGTTTTATCTAATTTTTAAAAGTTTCTGAAATATGGCCTTCCTGAGGAATTTAATGGTATACTGGCATTTTTTAAATAAACATCCCGTATATTGCATCACCATTAAAGAGATATTTTAAAGAGCTCTAAGAAAATACCACATTTGATATGTCTATCTCTCTTATAGTTTTGAAAATGTGGCTATCCAAATCTGAAAATTATGGTAAATTTTTATTATCTCTCCAGCTCCAAGCTATAAGCACTAAGTTTAGTGTCAAAGATAAAATATACATTATATCTAGCCATATTTCCAAAACTATAAAAGATAGACACATCAAATGTCGTATTTTTTAAAGCTCTTTAAAATATATATTTATTGGTAATGCAAATTTAAAAATGCCAGTTTACATCAAATTCCCGAGGATGGCCATATTTCCGAAACTATTAAAAATTGGATATAAAACATAAGTACTTTTTTTAATGGTCTTTGATAGATCTGATATAATATACAGGGTGTTTCATTTAAAAAAAGTATTTTTTTAACTCGAAAACACAATGTTCCATTGGTTTTCTATTGGCAACAGGTTAATCAGCGGGAAAAATGCTTCTACTTTACTAATTTAACTGACTTCGTATCTCTAATAATAAGGAAGTTAGCAATAGTGCCGACTTAATAATGATCACCCTGTATGTATCTCTAAAGTACAGACATCTTTCGCATTAATTAACGTACCTACGTATACTGCAAAAATTATTAAAATGCCAATAATAGCTCTTGAATGCCAAAAAATATCGTCTGTTAATGACCCGCATACTTTCAACTTGACAACCCTATAAAATTTTGAACAAAATAAGTTTTATTTTAAACAAAAGTTGTTCTGCTAATTGAATAACACATTAAACTGTCAATTTTGGCCACTTAATTCTTATAATGGTACAAATAAATCACTGAAATTTGAAACGGCCAATTAACGTACCCACATGACATTCACATTCTGTCTGATGTCATGTACAGAGAAGTCACTCCTTTGTATACACAATTAACTTAACAGAAACTCTTTAACAGTATTCACATACATACAGGGTGTTTTTAAACAAGATGCTGATTCTTAAGGATGTTAATTCTTTGGTAATTTTAAGAAAAGAAGAAAGAAAATAGAAGCAAGGAAAGGGTATACAGGGTGATTCAAAAATCGATCACGAAACTTAAGGGGTGATTCTACTTGACAAAATAAGGGTAGAGCTTTATATATTTTTTTACAAATGTCATTTGTTTTCGAGTTACAAGCCGTCAAACTTCAATTTTTATTTTGGTTTTTTCGCCATATTGCATTTATTTTTTAACCAATCCAGTTGATATTTGACACACAAATCGAGCTTTGCAGATTCTAAAATTTTAAGACAAAAGTAATAATAATAAAGTTAATACCGCCAGAGGGCACTTTACCTAAAACTTAAAATTTATTCACATCATAACTTTTTATTTTGACAAATATCGCAAAGCTGAGGGTGCCATTTTATAGAATCGAAAACTTAAAAAATAAAGTACTCTTTATAAAAATCGATAAACCTCACCGTTTAGGCACCAATAGACATCAAAGTTTTCATCAATTTCAATAAAATTACCTACATACATACAGGGTGTCCAGTAACTCAACAATTTCTTCAAGAGTTATTTTTTTCACAAATAGGTGCAGTAGGACGTAATGAATCTAAAAACACAAAATACTTACAAATATGGCGAACGGAAGTGCCGCCATTTTGCGAAAAACCGTTTGTACCTGTATCTCCCATAATTATAAAAAACCTTTAATATAGATAATTAAATTTCTTATTTTTTTTTGTTTCATTTTTTTTTGTATTGCTTACCGTTTACGATTTATAAGATTATTATTGTTTCTTTATTTACTTTTTTACCGATATCTTTTCTAATAATTGTTTAAATAATAAATTGCTAATAGTCGAACTTTTAAATCGATAAATTTTCTACAACTTACATTCTAAAATAATTATTTTCGAATTTATTACGAGTTAATTTTAAAAATCCTGTTAACGTCAGCTGGACCTGAATACGTCCTCGGATTACGCTATATGCATACTTCGATCTTATTAAGCTCGTAATACAACACTGAAAGCCTTTTAACTTCGAAAATATTAATTTTAGAAAAAAAATTAAATCAAAAGTTGTAGAGAATTTATCGATTTCAAAAGTTTGATTATTAGCAATTTATTATTTAAACAATTATTAGAAGAGATATCGGTAAAAAAGTCAATAAACAAACAGTAATAATCTTACAAATTGTAAACGGTAAATAATACAAAAACAATTATAAAACCAAAAAGGTGGGAAAGTTAATCGTCTATAATAAAGGTCCTTAAAATTTTGGGCCTCACGTGTACGGTTACGGATATTCAGGCCCAAACGGTTTTTCGCAAAATGGCGGCACTTCTGTCCGCCATATTTGTAAGTATTTTGTGTTTTTATATTCATTACGTCATACTCCATCTATCTACAAAAATAAATAACTCTTGGAGAATTATGCATTATAGACAAAAGTAACTCGCTCCCACTGATCTTGTTGGATTGCCAATGGTATTACCTGCGCGAAACAAAAGTTAGATTTCATGGGCGAAAAAACCAGTTTGTGCGCAAGTAAATCAAGGGGAACGCGCCAGGCGCCAAACAGACGATCCACATTATCGAAAAGAATTTGTCGACGGCGGAGTCCTGGTTTTCTGTTCGAAGTACGGTAGCTAATGAGCGTCACGGTCAGACCGCGGACGGAGGGTACGGGGTGCCGGTTTTGGTATTTTGCCACGGCTTTTAAGTGCGCATGTTTGTTGTTCGTCCACCCATCCACTTGTTTACTGCGCGAGGTCGTAAAAATCCGAAAAATGCTTCTTGCCACTGTGGACCTAAATGTAGGTTATCTATGCTCGCTCCCCATGGCCTGTACTAATATTCAAAAAGACAAGCTTCCTGTTAAATGGCTTTTTAATTTGAGTTTGTTTTTTACTGCCATTAATACGCCTAATAAATTGTTTTCTGTTAAATGAAAAATAAACGTGTTATTAAAACCTGATTAAAACGTTCCTAAGGTAAATGGTAAAACATTAACAGGATAAATCAGTTTACTTCTAAAATAGGATTATCCTTTACCCTTATTTGCGGTATTAAAATATTATCATAAATGGTTATGCGCCATTGCAGACAGTAAAACACAAAAGTTTAATCGGTATTATTTAAACTAAAATATGATTACTATTTTGATGGCCTACTTTCTACCCAATAACTATATATTATAAATGATAAAATATGCAATATCTTAAAAACGGCGTTTAAGAAATGTGTGATACATTTTTAAAGAGCTAATTTTTTTACCATTTTTATTACTAAACAATCATACAGAAGAATTAAGAACCTCCTCCTTTTTGAAGTCGCTTTAATATATACAGGCTCTCTCATAAAAAAAAAATAAATATTCGAAAATGCGTCACCTTAGAAAAAATGAAAAGCATGTCTGTAATTTGCATAAAAAGTTTGCTGAAAAAATACTTTAACATTATTAAAAAATCTCTTTAAATAAATTACTGATATAGCATATGTGACATTTTAAGTATAACTTTTCTCGTAAAGCCATCTTTTAATGTTTTTTGTAACTGCTTTGATCTAAGTAATTTCTGGAGCAAGTGTTGTTTCCTTATTACACTTTTACTCTTCCTTTTTGTAAGGTCTGTCGGACGCGTTGCAGTTTTTGCGTAAAAATTATTACATTATAAGAACCGCCGTGGAGGAAAAGTTTATACTTTTGACCGTCTCAAAAATGGAAGCGAAAGATTTATAACACTTCTTTGGTAAATGCTTACATGTGATATCTCAACAATTAGCAATAATTGAGTAGTGTAATACATTTTTTTGATGTAGCATTCAATAGAGCCAAAAATTTGGTAAAATATACAGGATGTTTCCTTATTTACTTGGCAATAAGAATGTTACAGGGGCATAGTTATTTCGTAAATAAATAAAGTTGGGACCCCTATATACAAGGGACAAGGGTCAAGACCTCTGGACACATCAGGTTACATTATTATTAGAATCCTAAAAACAAATTTAAAGTGATACTACAAAATATACAAAAGATAAAATTCTTTTTAAATTTTAATTTTACGTAACAATCTCAAGAAGAAAGTGTTACAATTAGACAGAGGAACGCTTTTGCTTTTCTTGTAAGGTACGAAATCGAATACGAAACCCTACACGAAAATCCATTAGGCTCAAAATCACCAAGGTGGGAAATTTGACCGATTGATTTGAAGATTTTGTAATAAAAAAATGGCAGGCTATTATAACTATAAGTAGTTTAAACTGTCAATTAGCTTATATTTAAAAGTAGCCTGAGAAAGCAAGCATATAATTTAGTACTTTTTCGTAACTTTTGCTATAAGCAGACACTTCGAGAAGTTTTTCTGCATTTACTCTTTTCATTTAGGCTATAGAATAGGTCAATATAATTTAATAATAAATTTAAACATTTATAACCTATACAAAGAAATCCCTTAAAGCATAATATACTAAGAAAAAAAAGTTACTTTATATATGTGTATAATTTAATAAATAAAAAAATAATGGCAACATTTACAATTAAATTAGCTTTACATGCACTAAATAGGAATGTTTTTAATGGACTATAATGTTTTAGTAAGAATATCTAAAAATGTATATGATAAACGACATTTTAATACTATTAGAAAAATTGTAAATTTGTAAGAAAATAATAAATTTTAGAATGTATTTTACAAATATTTTGGCTTTCTTTACATAAATTGTAAAAATTGCTTTTATTTGGCAACAAAGTCCATAAAGAGTAAAACAAGATCAATTTTTTCATTTACACGGCATTGTCAACCCGAACTCTTAACACATCCTCCTATGCCACCCAGGGGGCATTTACCATTAACAGGTTCACTACAAGACTACAGTAGATTTTATTTTTTATTTGAATTCTTAAAATAATAAATTTTAGAATGTATTTTAAAAATGTTTTGGCTTTCTTTACATAAATTGTAAAAATTGCTTTTATTCGGCAACAAAGTCCATAAAGAGTAAAACAAGATCAATTTTTTCATTTACACGGCATTGTCAACCCGACCTCTTAACACATCCTCCTATGCCACCCAGGGGACATTTACCATCAACAGATTCACTACAATACTACAGTAGATTTTATTTTTTATTTGAATTCTTAAAATTAATGTTTTTATAAAAAGGTTAGAATGGTTTGTTTACGATATAAGGATTATCATGTTCGGGAACATTCCCTGGATGACCGTTCCTGGAAACTGTCTGCTATACAGTAAATGTAAAATATTGAGGGTATTTTTTCCATGTGATACGTTTAAAGGTGTTTTCTTTTATTAATTTAAGCTACAAAAGCATTCCCGAGATGATGATGTATTGATGTACGCTTTATAAATAACGAATTAAAAAGAAAATATCACCGTAATTAAAATTTATTAGGTGTACAACACTCTAACAGCCGATTATATTTTGGTTTCCCTTCAATCAAAAGTGCGTTAACTGAATGATAGAAAAATGTCCGACCACACATTTTTGCATAATTTTATGTAAAAATTAAGATTTTTTTTTATAATTGGTCTAAATTCTAATAAATTTTCAAAAAGTACTAGTCATAATCAATAGAAAATGTTTAATTTCGATAAATTAATATATTTTTTAAATCCTTGTTTTTACAGATTGTACTTTAGGACGCGTTCACGAAATGACTTTTTGTGTATATAATTTTAAATAACTTAAAATATATAGCAATTTTTTGAGTATATTGTGTAGTGTCAAGATAAAAACTAATTAATTATAATATTTTAACATATTTACTTGATCGATAAAAATACCTTTGATATAATTTATTTCCTTTCGACGCCAATTTCCCACCTTGGTGATTTTGAGCCATTAGTATTTCTTTTGAAGAAATTTATCCAACCCGAGCTACCACTCCACTGGTTATCACCAATCCTCGTTTAAACCTTTATTTAAAGGGTCACTCATTTCAAGGCCACCAGACAAGACTTCTACGCCCTTGCCGTAAAGTCATCGGCCTGTCCCGCAAGCAAGAAGTAAATTTTGCCCCAAATTAAAAGCCAACAGTAACAATAAAACTGTTGAAACTGGCCTTGAAAGATTTCTACGCTTGATTTCTCGTAACCAGCCTGCAGTGCCCCTGTTGCAGTGGCTCTGCTGCAAGATTTGTTTTTTAAGATAAATAATAACATACATAAAGAACGACTGGACTGAAAAAAGTAAGTAAAAATAATGTAATGGCACTGAGGTAGGAACTGATAGAGATTTCGCAAACAAATACTCGTATCTTATTACACATTTCTTGTTGTTGTTGTTGCTTTGTTTGTGGCTTAGGTCCCCGAGGGTCCAATTGCCAGTACGTCCCTCTGTATCGAGAGGGGTTGTATTCTGGGTAGGAGTCTCCAGTAGGTCGGGCCTGTGCCCCTGGTGGCTCCCGAGCTTTTCACTTTTTAATTGTTAATACTTATTGTACTTTCTTCGATGCAATGCATAAATTGTCGACTGTCAAACCAAGATCTGCTACTGGTGTTACGTATAACCTTCACTTTCACTTCTGACAGTTCCCATGGCACGCCCATCTATTTCCCGCCATTTGAGAAATACCTCGTGTTCATCACCAAACAGGATACCATCAGCTTATAGGAATCTTCGCTCACAGCGCTTAGATCCAGAAGAAAGATGCCGTCAATTTAGCGTGAATCTTTCCTTGATCCCCGAAGGTAAAAACGTTCATACGACACCTCTAGCCGCCACACCGGGAAGAACTTTGTAGTCCTCTACGCACGTCCGCACTGTTCGGAGGTCAAACAAAGAGTGTTACACATTTTTATTTTCACTTGTATAATACCACTAGTGCTAAATTTATTTCCGGAAATTGTTCAAGGCCACGAATATTTTGAAAATTATCCCGACCCGCAGGCGAGGGAGAATTTTCTTAAAATATTCGTGGCCAAGAAAACTTTCCCGGAATAATTTAAGCAAGTGTGGTATTCTGTAAGAAAATTTCACACCAAGTTTGTGTTAAATAATATTCTTTTAAATTAATATATGTAACTTTGACACGAGCTTTAAAATTTTACTTTAAAATAAATATTTTCCTGTTTACCAACTGTAGTTGCAAATATATGTAATTTTAGAGCTTATCATTGTTTATTCTTTTATATTATATATACCTTATAGGTATAAGTACAGTTGGTAAAAATGGTTTATTTTAATTTTTTTAGACCCATACCTTGCTTTCGTCTGCTCTTCACTTATGTCTAGTACTTCAGTCTTATGATATTATTTTACAAACTGTAGTGTAGTATAAAATTGTCATTTAGGGTCTTAAAACCTTACATTATTTTATATTATTTTATGTCTGAAATACTACAACTGGTACAAAATAACATTTTCTTTAATTATGTATGTGAATGACAGACATGACGTTAAAAAAATTCAATCATTATGTCAAAAAATTTCCACTATAATTCGCTCCAGGGTACCACAGGCAGAAGTAAAAAATGATCGAATAAATACTTGTGTTGTCGTGGTAATGCAACCAAAACTACACATTTGATTGGTCAAAAAACAGTAGTGTGGATAAAAATCTCTGCATACCGGATGCCACTGAATTTATTAGACAAGTCATAACTTTTGAGAATTAAACTATCAAAATGATAACTTGGTATAGGTAAATGGTACAGGAAGAGAAGAATTTTTGCAGTTTCTTACTTTCTAGTTACTTCCTGTCTAACCAGAAATGGCTCCAATTTTGAATTTGTAGATAAAAACCCCTCTATATTTTTACATTTTTGAATTTATCCGGCCATGATTGGACGTAAATTAATCTAAACACTCCAGGTGATGTCAAAAAAATACAATCGCAAAGTTTTCGTCACTAGTACGATATATAGGAATAAAACAATTTGGCAAATTGACATTTGCTTGTCTAACTATTATTTTTCAAATGGCAACGCCTTTTAGGCAGAACTTTAAAAAGATAATTTTTTGATGAATCTAACGATACCGATTTATTTGCGATAGAATTAAAAATAAAGACACAATTAAAAGACCATGGCCAGATGCAATATTAAAAATTACTCGTAAAAATCCAGTCGGTGTAAAAACTTTTAAAAATGTCACAATCTGACCGGAAACGATTTTGGAATAAGTAGGAAACAGAAAAAGGTTATGACTATGAATGAAATGGAGAACTAGGAGAGAGAGAGAAAAGAGATTGAAAAAGCATCTAACCAAAACTAGCCAGAACCAGCATTATCTGACAAACAAAAAATGTATTATAAATTAATCGTACTTAAAACTGAAAATTAAAAAAAAGTAAAAAAACAATACCTACAACGCCAAACAGTAAAGTAGCTATGGGTAATTTTGGAAAAATGGTTATAGTTTTTTGTTAATAGACTCTGTTGCAAAATAGGATCAAATCTTAAAGAAGGTGTAAAAAAGCAAAAAACATCTTAAAATCACAATAAAATTTAATATTTTCGGATATATTTATTTATTATATCATTCCGTGAACATGGGCTATTTTCGGGAACGGTACTAAAAATAAAAATATTTTATTTATTAAAAAGTTAGTCTTACAAAAACATCCTACTTCAGTGCATGTAAAGCTAATTTAATTATAAATGTTACCAATACTTTTGTATTTTTAATTTGTACACATATACTTTTAAAGTTTTTTTGTATGTAAATATAATTAATTTATAAATTTTCAAAAATTAATAATAAACAATATTTCGAAAGTTCTGTCAAAAAACAAAAAATTGCTCAATCAAGCTATTTTTTAAATACAAGCTAATTGACCATATAAACTACTTCATATGATTAAAGCTTGCAATGTTTTTGGCCACAAAATCAATCTTGAAATTTACCAACTTGGTGATTTTGAGCCGAGTTTTGAGCCACCTAGCTTCACCTCAATCACTAAAATAATGACCAAAATAGCCGGTTTGCTGCAAGAAAAATAACGGCTGACTTATTCTCCGCGAAGCAAAAAATTAAAGCAATTTTTAAAACTAAAAGATATAGGCAGGCGTGAATAGAGATATTGTAGTAACCAAAAAATTGTTAAATTTTAAAAACCTAAATATTAAGTATTTTGTATTTGCGAAGAAAATTTTATTTTTTTATTGCATTACTTATTTGTTTCTTGTTGCATTCAAATCCTAAATTAATTTCTTGTTTGGGTATTAAATTCTCAAAATCCCTAATTAAATGTTTCAAAACAGTCCTCTATGTTTTTAAAACAATATAATTGCTTCTATTTTGGTATTGTCACTTGGTTAAAGAACACCAGACAGATGCAATTCTACTGTTCATCCATTAGAAAAATTTATTAGTGTTTCTGTTAGAATTAATGAAGTCGACTTGGCTACTTTTCAAAAAAAAAATATTTTCTTTTATTTATAGGTAGTAAATATGGAACAGTAAGAGTCTAAGAGTTACAATCATTTCATTAAAATTTGGATAAATGTTGCAAAAAAAATCCAACCTTACGCTTTTACTATAAACTATACCGTCGTTGAATATACCAGTTCAAATTTAACAAAAGTTAAGGTAGGTCTTTAGGATAATTATGTTATTAAACAAATTATCATTGATTATTCATTTTGGTAAACTATCTAGAACAATAATTAAAATAAGCTACTTAATATCTTTAAAAAATGTTGCTAAAATATACTTTGGTAAAGACAGTTGCATACAGGCAGAAATGGAGTTGTTAAGCAAAGAAGTAATAAAGTCAAGAATATCCAAATAAAATTGTCACAAAACTAGAAATAGCACGCAGTATCACTGTGCAAATTATTAACCATTGGTTAAATCAAAAATTGCGCAGTTACAAAGTCCCATTAACAAAAAAATGTTGTCATTAGTTGGGTTGTATTCAAATACTCGGTATTCTGAATCGTATTTAGGATACATTGGGCTGGTGTTCGAATACATCTGCGTGTTTGCTATTCGGCTGAATACTTTTTGGTCAGTATTCAGGATGTGGTATTGTAAATACCGTTTTTAAATAATAATAATAGTACTCGAAAACAGGTTCTGAGTATTCGAATATCGGGATTTAAAGTATTCGAATACCGAGATACCCAGTATTCCAATAGAGGAATGAAAATATCAGGATTTGAAGTATTCGAATACCGGTTTTTCTTTAAATGCCTTTACATTCTTAATAGCGGAACCCAGGGATAGCGAACCAATTTTTACTTATTGACTTAAAAGTATTTCATGACTTCATGAGACGCCTAGGACATGATTTGAAAGTTTTAAGTTCAGGACCTTTTTTTTATCTTTAAATTTTTTTACTAACTGACATAACAGTATTTCATGGGAGGCGTAGGACATCATTTTACGTTTTTGTACAAAAATGTCACGTGGATACGAAAAGGTTCGCGATCCCTGCTTTAACCTATAAATATTTACGAACAGCTAACGGCTACGGATTTTGAAAATTTAAAAAAATCATTGGTCATTGATTATACGGCGTCGCTCTCGACATTTGGGGTTTTTGCAAAACACTCATCAATTATTAAATTTTAGATCTTATCTTACGAAGGTTCTTCTTTACAAGGAATTTGTTCATCAAACTTATTAAATTTGACAAATTATTCAATGCTTACTCCGGTTCTGTAAGGTTGCAAATCAAATACATCATGTTTTTCAAGATCTTAACAGCAATCCTCAGAGAAACGATAAGGTGAGTAACAGATAATTAGTAAGGTATTTTAATTAATACTTAACTACCTTTTACTCCGCATTAGTTTCGGAATTAATAACTTGCAAATCTGCTTTTTTTAGTTTTGACGCTCGGCCATGCAGTTTCTTAACGTGTGAAGTGAAAGTTCTAAAACTGCGGACAGGTTAAATTTACATAAGTCTTTTTTCCAGCTGATTGGCTTTAAGTTATTTCTGCTGATTATTTAATTTTTTTATATTAATTTTCCGTATATTTGAGTTTATAAAATCAAGTAATAATTTTGTAATTTCCTGCTGGAAAGCTATCCCCAATATTTAATGTACCCATAAAAAAATCTTTTCACAACCACTAGCTAAAATAAAAATATATTTGCACTCGTATTTGCATTAAGGGGTGCATTTGGGTGTTTTCTTGTTTGGAAACTGCTTGTTTGGGGAACTAGTAAAATTTTAACCCGTTTTTTTCTTGTTTGGTCACCTCGACAACAATGCCTAATTATCTCTTCTTGTTTGATACATTAAAGGTTTGCATACACCAGTCGTCTAGCTGTAAAATGGTAACTGAAAACATTTGAACCATTCGTATTTCTGATTTTTCTGCTCTAAAATCTGTAGGACGGCAAATATCATGGAGTTCGTAGAATAAAAAAGGCAATCCTGTTCTGGTTAGTTCGGGTACCAAACAAGAAGAAATAATTATGCATATTTGTCGCGGTGACCAAACAAGAGCAGTATGTATTTGACTAGTCACATTTTAATAGTTTCCAAAGGTTTTGTTTTCTACTTAGACCGAATTCCACATTACAACCCAAATATTACAAATTACAAGACCAAAGCTTTGACAAGATCATACAGGTTTATACAAGGTTACATTCAGAACCAAGTCCTAAAAATGAAAGCAGGTAGAGTTGACCCATTTTTGAAATGATAAATCAAATTATGTAAATTAAAATAAGTACCCTGATCCTAAAATCTGGGGTTGCTTAGATATACATGGAATTCTCTGTTTAAAATTGCAAGCTACGTCGGCATGATCTATAAATAAAATAAACCCTTAAAGATAAGAATATCTCTTGCAATAAAATGATTAACGGAAGTCAAAAGAACAGTGTCGTATTGTTACTTTTACAATACGACCCTGCTCCACCCACTACCTTTAATCGTTTTATTGCAGGCAATTGGTCTCTTTTAAGAGGTTATTTTTATTAGCAGATCATCTCGCCGAACCTTATTTGCCTGAAAATACAATACCAACTAATTAAATATTACATTTAATGTAACAAACGATTATTTTTTAAAGTAATATTTTACTGCAAAAAATCATATAAACATGGTTAGTTCTGGTTAGTTTTCGCCAAGGTTTACTCTAAAACTCAACAAAATAAGTAAAAAAAAATAGAAGAAAGAAAACTGTACTTTTTTTGCTTAAAAATATAAAAATTGCACATGTCAGTGGAGTACAGTTTTTGTCAGAAATATTCGTCCAAGTGTCGCTCAAGACATCACTGGCTTAAGTAAAAAATTTAAATAGGTTAGTGCTAAATTAGCCCCTTAATCCTATAATAAATAACATAGCCAAAGTAAAATAAAATTGGGTAATATGTAAGTGATTTACCAAAAACCATGCTTTTTTAACATCCTGTATATCGGAAGCAGGCAAGTTTTAATTTGAAAAACTTTAAAAACTGTTGTTAATTTTAAGTACAGAAAGTCGTATAAACCTTCGTATAAACAGTAAGTTTATAGCAAATTTGTATTTTGCCTATAATGGTGGGTTTATAAAAACATTTAGCATTTAGGATTTAACAAAAGTTTGGCTTATGGTGATTCATGTAGACGTTCATAAAACACATTTAACATTTAGGATTTAACATTTATCATTTAAGAGTTGACCAACTTTTATCTTCTTAAATTAAATTCTAAATGTAAATCCGACTGCGCATGTCAGAATGTTTTTTGGTTTTATTATTGTTTTGATCCGCGCTTTTTAGTAAACATCAAATCTACGTGATAAATCTGCCTCTTCAGCCACTTTGTGAAAGATAAAGCTAAAGATTAACTTCAATAAACATTAAAAGACTCTTCCAGTATCATTTTTTGTGCAATTAATAAAGAAAAAGGACCACCATGAACAATTTTTAAGTACAAGGGATGTCTCTTGATATGTACAATAAACTTCATCAATTTGTTTGGCCTAAACTCGAAAAGGATCCTAGAGAAATTATTACAATGCGCATGACCAAACATCTCTTTTAAATTTGTATAAACAGTGTCTAAATTACTAAATGCTAAATCTTAAATGTTAAATGTAAAATGTTAAATACTAAATGCTAATTTTTTTTTTTAAACTCACCATTAAACAGGGTGTAATTTAATTGATGGCTAAAAATACGGGATATGATCCCTTAGCCCATTTTAGTAAAAAAACTTAATATTAGCATATATCCTTAACTGAGGGGTGTTTGAGCTACAGGATGTTAAGGTTTTAAGAAAAATATCATATTCTTACTCATAACTTTAAAACTGTTTGAGATATTTTATGAAATTTGGACACACACCTACTTAAGCACCAATGGGCACTTTTAAAACTCGTTTTTAATGTAGAAAATATTTAATTATATTTACCAGTGGCATTTCTACGGGATGTATACTGAAGATTTTAAAAACAATATACGAGTACGTCATTGCTTTTATAAAAAATAAAAATTATTTTATAATTCCCGATGTATTTTTACAACAAATTTGACCTTTTAATTTTTTTGTAAAAGCGAAATTATTTGAAACTAGTAGGCTAGTTTTTCCATAACAAACAATGCATCGGAGAGAAAAGTCCAGAGATCAAATTTGTTGCAAAATTAATGGTGATTAACATTATTTTATTTAAAAAAAAGCAATGGCGTACCTATATTCCTTTCTCTTTTGAAAAATCTTTAGTATTTATCCCATACGGACGCCACTGGTAGAAATATTTAAAAATTATTATTGGTGCTTAGTAGGTGCGTGCCAAATTACATGAACATATCTCAAACAGTTTTAAAGTTATGGTGAGAATACGATTTTCTTTAAAACTTAACACTCTGTAGCTCAAAACTTAAGAGGTTTAGGACATATGTTAAAATAAACTTTTTTCCTAAAATGGGCTAAGGAATGTTATCCTGTATTTTTAGCCATCAATTAAATTACAGCCTGTTATAAAAATATCACTTTTTAACAACAAAACTATAAATACTTTTAACTTCTTAAACTTCCTCATCAAAAGTTCAATCAAGGTATTTCCGTCGATTTTCACATTTATTTGATTTCCGTTTAAACAAGCCTAAACATAACATATAATCAACTCATTCGACTTGGCACTTCTTCAAAGAAAATATACCTGCTCTTTGACAGGCCAACTAAGCAGGATGGGTCGAAGCTTCATTTGAGATTGGCATTATTTATTGGGATAAGAAGACCGGCGTTTGGAATGCGCTTCCCGGATGCCGGACTTAGAAAAATAGAGACTCAAAGCTTAACGAAGTTAAAGATAGATTAATAAAACTGCGTCTACATAGTTATGTTAACTGTGCGTTTGTTTGAAATGTTGTGGTCTTCTTGTTCTGATCAAAGACATTTTTCTATTTGGTAGTATTTATGGACACATTTAAAAAAATGATATAAGGCATTCAATAAAATAAAAACCAAAATCTCTCTTTCCAAGGATCATCCATAAATTACGTCACACGTTAATGAGGGATCAAAAGTTTTTGAGAAATTACAAATATACTTTTTTATGCTTTGTTTATAGCTTAGTGAATTTGCCAAAACAAAACAATTAATAAAAATCTGCACCGTTTTCTTTTAACAGGAAAAACAAATTGATAAACATTAAATAATTAGATCCCTTAAGATGTACGTATTTATTAAAGAAAATTAACATGTTTGTATTTGTCGCCTTCATCATGTTTCTAACTTCTTAATCCAAGGTAATGCATTTTTTTCTTTTGTGTTTTTCTGAATTAAAAATAAACTAGATAATTTTATTATGCTTTAACAATAAATAAAGAAAATTATTTACTTAATAACAACTATTTTGCTCAAGAAAGTGCTACATACCTAGATTTATACAGTGTGTCTACGTAAGTAGGCGGCATGGGAAAACTTTTTCTTATTAATTTTAATTTTTAAAAGTTATTCTTTATAAAAAGTTCTGCATCAGTCCAAAACCTAAAAATACAATCATCGTGGCGAGCAGTGGTGCAGAGGCTGGCGTGTCAACCTCTCACCGCAGCGATCCGGGTTCGAATCTCGAGTCGGACATCGGATTTTTAATAGCTCGTCACCTCACAGTTGGCAATGGCAAACCACTGTGTAGTATTCTGCCATTTCTGAAAATAGCTCATAGTGAGAACACCCCAAAAACGTCATCAGATGATTCGAATTCTTACCAGGATGACATAAATTACCCATTAGATACTCGCAAGAAACAATTACAAAATGACCCTTGTAGGGAATTAGCTTTGTTTCATATTAATGTGCGAAGCATAAACAACAAGGTCCTGGAGCTTGATGTTATGCTATCTGACATAGCCCCAAATATTGTTTGTCTCACCGAGCATTGGTTACAGAGAGAAGAAATAAAAAGAGTAAATATTTTAAACTACAAACTTAGCAGCTACTCGGCCAGATGTTCCTTGCGTGGAGGTGGTACTGCGATTTTTGCCAAACAAGGTTTGGATATCTCGGAGGTGGTTACTAATGTCGCTGCTGTAGAGAAACATTTTGAATACTGTATAAGTGAACTTAGAATTAACAATAAGACATACATATTTATATGCTTATATAGATCTCCTACTGGTGATTTAGACCTTTTCATTAGCAAATTAAGCGAAATTTTAACATTGGTGTATACTCCCCGTGGGTTTATTATTTTAGGTGGAGATTTTAACATAGATTTTTTGATAGACTCCGATACTGTAAACGCAATATCCCAGATCTTTCTGAGCTTTGGAATGGTACAACATGTAAGGGGTGCAACCAGAGTCACCACCACATCCACAACTCAGATAGACAATATTTTTAGTAATTTAAACCAGGATGATCTTGGATGTAAGATTTATATATCTAACATATCCGATCATTATGGTCAGATCTTAAACTTTAAAACTAAAACATGCGAGCGTGGAACAACATGCACAAGACGGCGTTGTTACAATAATGCTAATATAGTTCGTTTTATGGACAATGTAAGAGAGGAACGATTCAGGGAAGTCTTAGAAACTTTGGGTGTAGACCAAAAATACAATACTTTTTACAGAATATTTTTCTACCACTTCGATGGCGCGTTTCCTATGAAAATGTGTAGGGTGAATGTTTCAAACACCAACTGGGTTACTCCAGAAATAAAAAACTATTCCAATTATGTGAAAGATCTGTATGTATGGTATAAACAGACAAATAGTGCTGAAGTATATAGACACTATAAGGTAGAGCGTACAAATTATCGAAAATTCCTAACAAACTACAAAAAAGTATTAATGAAAATAAGATTCTTAATTCCAAAAACAAAGCCAAGTCAGCTTGGAATATATTTAACAATGAAACTAACAAACGTAAATCTAGCTCCAACATTACTTTAAAAGAAAATGATATACTAGTGGAGGATCCACAGTTGGTGGCTGAAATGTTTAGCCGTCAGTTTAATTTGCCATTCTCACCTCGTGAGGAAAGACAACCGAGCTCTAACAAACAAATACCTACATTTTTTCTAACACCTGTCGATGGACAGGAAATCTTTAATATCATTATGAGTCTTCCAAATAAATTCTCAACAGGACTGGATGAGGTGCCTGTCTGTATGTTAAAATATGTGGCAGAATCCATTTGCTGTCCCCTCGCTGATATTACTAACGAATGTTTTACCACAGGTACATTTCCGTCACAGTTAAAAAGAGCAAAAGTGGTTCCAATACACAAACAGGGAGATCCGCATAATGTAGGTAACTATAGAGGAGTGTCACTACTGCCACCAGTGTCGAAAGTCATTGAGAGGGCCATTTTTAATAGACTTATGGAGTTTTTACGTCTTAATAACATATTGGCTACACAACAACATGGCTTTATTCCAGACAGTTCTACCGAATTGGCAATCTACAAAACATTAAAATTTATATTTGATAAACTGGACCAAAATGAAAAGGTCGCTGGGTTATTTTTTGACTTGTCCAAAGCTTTTGACACGATTGATCACTCACTACTAATGAAAAAGCTTGAAATATATGGAATAAGAGGAATAAGTGCATCACTAATTAAATCCTATATAACAGAGAGACAGCAGGTAGTATGTGTCACCGAAAATGGCAGGCAGTATTTCTCAGAGCCTGTGGAATTAAAGCAGGGAGTTGCACAGGGTTCAATCCTGGGACCTCTGCTATTTTTATTATATGCAAATAGTCTATGTGATGGATTTATCACTGGATTGGTCTGTCAGTATGCCGATGACACAACAGTAATTCTGGAAGATCCCACCATGGCTGGTCTGTCTGCTGAATGTTCGCAGGCTGCGGAACGGATGCAGTCATGGTGCAGGGAAAACCATTTAAAACTTAACGAAGAAAAGACCGGCCTAATTCAGTTTAGTAAAACAAATCAAAATAAGTCTGTTCTTGCACGACTAAATAATAAATCAATACCATTACTAGACAACATTAAATTTTTGGGAGTCTATATAGATCCAGTACTGAATTGGGTAAAACATATTGATGGGTTGACATCAAAATTAAATAGTTACTGTGCTCTTCTTCGCAGAATACGTGATGTGCTGACTGTCGAGACTGTTAGAATGTTCTATTTTGCCTGTGTTCAGTCAATTATAACCTATGGCATATTGTTCTGGGGTGCCTCTGGAAATGCTTCAAATGTTTTTTATAGCCCAGAAACGAATTATTAGGACTATATATCAATTACATCCAAGAACATCTTGTAGACCTTACTTTTTAAGGTTGGGAGTGCTTACTGTCCCATCCCTTTATTTTAAAGCATTAGTGGTATTTGTGAAAAGTATCCTGATCTATTTCAAACAAACGCCAATCACTGTTATTTAAAAAAAACGTCCGTGGTGGCACTACCGCGTGGTGCTGTAAAAATGCAACTGCATGTTTCAGTGCTTGGATAACGTTGACGGAACACGACAATATTGGGTTAAAACATCCAGTAACCCGGCACTGACAGTACACTGGTATTTAGGCATAAGCCTTCGTGAGATGTCATAAAGATTTAAAAAAATCAGATATCAAATTATGTCAATCATGTACGAGGTTTGGCCAAAAACGTAATCTTTCCTTAAGAGTAAAGTACCTGAATTTTGCTAAATCGCAAATTGTTATAAGGAAAAGATGTTTAAAATTAAAAATTACTTCCAAATATGCAATTTTGTTTATTTCCAAAAACAAATTTTTATATTTTTTTTTGCAAAATCGAGAAAATTTAAGTTTGTACATTCTTTTTGTTTTAATAACAATTAATTTAAAAAGTTTATTTAAAGCTGTCCTATGACACTTATAATTATGAAATATAGTGCACTAATATACAAACCTGAATTATTACCATTATCGCAGAAAAAAAAAATTAAATTTTTTTGGAAATGAACAAAATTGCATATTTGGAAGTAATTTTAAGTTCTAAAGATTTTTCTTAATAACAATTTGCAATATAAGCAAAAATACAGGTACTTTACTCTTGAGCAAAAATTACATTTTTGGCCAAACCTCGTACATGACTGACACAATTTGATATCTGATGGATTGCATTTTAGGTTTTGGACCATGCAGAACTTTTTATAAAGAATAACTTTTCTTTGTAAAATTAATAAAAAAAAGTTTCCCATATACCGCCAACTACGTAGACACACTGTACAACAAAGGAAAAACCATTATTTGAAATTTAATGAAGAAATGTGTGAAAAAGAAAAACGAGTTTTTAAATCATAATATAAATAAAATATTGATTGTCAATTTAACTGTGTTTTCAAAACGCCCAAGGAATATACCCAGTGAAAATTAACAATTTGTTGATGAACTTACATCTTGAAAACAAGACGTTTTCGAGTAAAAATTTAATTATACCGTGTACCTACCAAATTTTGACGTTGCTGCAACTTTCAAAACAATAAAAATGATTAGCAATTTAATTTCAGGTAATTTTTTACTTATCGGACAGTAGGTACGCCGATTAGAACGATTTTTAGCATACGGGAATTTTTGGAGCGCTGATAACGAATCTCAAAGAATTTTTAGTCAGCAACGTATCATTCTTGAGATATTCACTCGGATATTCATCATCAGTCTTGAATAGAAAAATACTTAACCTAAATTCACCATATTTCCCCTTCTTTTTGCACGCAATTTTTGAGCTTTCTGCTAAATTGGCACTGAATATTTTATATATACTTACCTCTTTTAAAAAAAATCTATTTATTTTACCCCTTTTCCCATAAAGTTCCAAAGATCACTTTCAGTCATTTTAATCAGAGTAGCCATAGCTACTGTGATTGAAAGTAAAGCTTTACAATTTTATAAGAAAAGAGGTAAAATAAATGAAAAATGGGTTTTTAAGAGTAGGAAATGTAATATTGAGTGTAAATTCAGCTTCAAATTAAGAATTATTTGTAAACAGAAGTTAAAAATATAGCAAAAATAAGGTAAATTTGCTTTTTAAGTTTGATGATTGATATCTCGAAAACGAAACGTTGCCGACTAAAAATTCTTTTCAATTCGTAATCAGCAACCCAAAAAAAACCCGTAAGTATGCCAAAAATCATCAAAATCGGCGTGGTGTTCGATAAGTAAACAATTACCAAATTTTATATTATGTACGCCACTGGTAAAATTATTTTTAAGTGTGCATAACCTTCATAATAAAGTATAATTTTTTGAGTAAAACTATATGTATATAGGTACACACTTGTAAGTTTAAACATCCTACTTTTACTGTTCAATAACAATTTTCATGCTCTACAAAAACTGCAATAAAACAACAAAAGAATAAATAAATATAACGCGAATTGCAAAATCCATTGCCTGCACACACCTGTTCACAGATCGTAAAACGGCCATAATAAAATAAATCTGAAATTCTTTAAGAAAGTCATGCATGAAACTTTTAAGCTTACCTCAGGTAGATTTATGCCCAGATTGTTTATTGCCAAATTATCCATCTTTTAAGTGTTTGGTTCCAGGTATTAGGTATAGTTTTTTCCTAATTTTTACGCGAACTTACGCATACATAGTTTTAAAACACGAGCAAAAATGTGTTGAACTACAAGTAAAATATAAAACAAAACAACAATTTGTGTTTTAGTCACATCACCGCACAAAAATCTGTTTATCTTTGGTCACTGGTCACTTTGATTTTTAAATCCCAACATTCCTTCAAACAAGTTCAAGAAATATTCCAAATATGCTACTTATTCCGCGCAAAACCTACATAATTAATAAACACACAATATACTAAACCAATTTTAATTCACAAAAACGAGTTTTAACACTTTTTAAAGTTTCTAAAACACGACAAAAAACTTTTAAAACACGGTTTCTTAACCTCCACGTTATGCGTCACCAATGTCGGTTGGCGTTATTCTGTTTTGTTCGTTTGTTTTCCGTCGCCGTCGTCGTAGCCTGATGCGATCCTCGACCGGCAAACTCAAGAAACTTGAGAGTCGAGAGTCGAGAGATCCCTTCTCTTGCGGTTACCAATGCCAAAGATTTTTGAATGTACAGGGGGCGCCAAGTAAGTGCCCATTGTAGTGACCACAGGCCTCTTAGGCAATCTATATCTATATACGAATACTGATCATATTGTTTAATTAAAATCACTCAAGTGATTAAATCCTCTAATTATTGTAATAAGACATTTTTAGTGGGCCTTGTTTGGAGCCCCTTTTATACATGGAGTCCCAGAAATCCCAGAATAAAAGGGCAATAAATGCACCTATTAGTTGGTTGTTTAGATTAACAGCTAGCTATTTTTTTGGGACATTAAAAAAATTGTTACTATATCATTTATCTGTCTCAGAAAATGACACAGCCAGCACAAAAACATCCTAGCGAAGTTAAGCGATACCGCATTGCCCCTTATAACCTCGCTGGCAAGGTACTACTACACATGTACTCGAAATGTCGCTGGGAATGCGAAATGTCCGCAACATCAGTCTTTAAATTAAATATCCCATAAAACTTTCGCGGTGATTTTTCCAGAACTTTGGTAATCGTTTTAAATAGGTTATGTTGCACCAAATGTGAATGTGAGACATTTTTAAATGTTCACCGGCTACTTTATTTAAATAAACAGACCAACGACAAACAGACTGTCCACGGATATAGATAGAGTTTACAAGAGGACAAATGGACAAAACATTTTATTTTTCGACAAAAAGATATTCTTTATACAAATTTTTGCTTGTAAAAAAATATAATTCACGAAGGGAAAATGTTGAATATGTATACAGGGTTCGCAAAAATTTCAAAACCATGATTTTTCTCCAAGAGTAAACTACCTTTATTTTTTATTTTTAAGCAAAACATCCATTTTAAATAAATTTTTTTTAGAATACCATTTTGAATGAGTCTGATAATGTTACAGTGATATCAAAAAGTTGTATGAAACTGATTTAGGACCTATCAAAAATTAATTACATATTTAAAAATCTTACAATAAAATGATCTAAAATCGTACAAAATAAATAAAAATATCAGTTTGTTGAGTTAAGTCTGTGGTTTTCAAATTAGTAATCAGAATTTTATTATCTCCTAAAATGTACGTGGTTTGGCAAAAGTATGATTTTTAAATGGAACACCCTATATATTATTATTAACCTCCTAAGTCACGGACAAAAGACGTCCCGTTAATGACGTCTTTAAGATGACGAAAATTTGACGCATATACCACCATAAAAGCTAAAATAATATTGTTTTTTTATTGAAATTGGAAAAAACTCCTTACTGCTTGCAATTTCCTTGCACTGCAAGGTCGCATGTCTCGGAACACTTTCCAACCTGGAGATACAGATTTTTACACTAGCGGAAGATATTTCTTTTAAAGCTAAGTGAGATCACCAACCGCAGACCGGTCTCGAACTATTTTGGTCTCATCGGTACGGTGTAGGCGATAAAAAGCGAAGATGTTGAATAAACGTAGTAGTTTATTGTCCATTACGCCATCTGTCGGTAGAGTTTTTCCTATTTTAATTTTGTAAAATTATTAGTCCTATTTTTCTGTCATATGATATTTCGGTTGGATTTTGACACGAATCATATAATGTATTTTGCTGGCGGGTTTTCTAAACATGACGACATAAGATTTTTATGAGCTAGCATGACGAAAAAATGACGTCACTTCGACAACGTCAAAAACACGTCATTAAAATGACGTTAAAATGACGTCATAATTTTGGTCTGATGACGTCCCATGACTAAAAATGACCAAAAATGACTTTAAAATGACGTAAGCTTGCTGCTTGGGCTAACTTAATGTTTTAACGGATATAAGAAATAAAAACACCATTTTGTTAGGATAATTTTGTGGTATCTGGATCATTTATTATAATTATGTTTTCTCTTAAGATATACAGGGTACGGAAAAAGTATTTTTGTAATAGAACACCCTGAATGTTAAATCGCCATTTAAAAGATAATTTAAAGGGTGTTACAAAAATATCATATCTTATGGGTCTATCTTAACCCTAAATGGTTTTGGAAATATGGCCATAAGTATAATTAACCTACATCGATAACTGAAATTTGCACTTATTTTATAGATTCGATGACCTTATTTCCGAAACTAATAAAGATAGATATATCAAATTAGGTATTTTTTAAACTTTTTAAAAGATCTTTTTATTAGTGATATATTTTACAGGGTGTTTTATTTTAAAAAAATCATACTTTTGTCCCACCCTGTATATTTTAAGAGATATTAAAAATCTAATTATTGATTTCGAAACTAAAGAATTATTTTAACAAACTGATATAATTATTTATTTTTGTACCATAAAAATAAAAAGTTTTTTTTGGGGGGTTTAAATTTATAACTTGACACCCGGTACGTTTTAGTGAAACATATCATTTTTACATTTGCTGGGGTTATAAACATTCGAAAGTAATATAGGCGTAAGGTGCCAGAGATAAAAAAATATGCTATGTGTATAATAATGACTTATACAGAATATTACACAACATCGCGAGACCTATTTTGCTTGTTGGGGAGGACCCAAAGGAAAATTTTGGCATCAGTTACAGATATTGGAGTAGGTTTTTCTTAAATTTGGGTTTGCCTATAGATCATTGATCTTTTTTTTTTGTTCTTTATAAAAAATTATCAAGAAACAAGTTATAGTGATGTTTGGTATGTCTATTAGTATTTTATTATTAGCTATGTTCGTAAATAAGTTTATTTTTACGCGATCAGAATTAAATGTTGGCTTATATTGGATCAAATTATTTCTGACACAAAATATAGTTTATTACTTTGTTTTATATTGTTCCGTAACACCTCGTATAAAAACACGTGTCTTCGTTTTTATACCTTTATTAACAATCCAACGTAACTATGGTTACAACGACAAAATCTTTACTTGTCAATGTCTCGAAGTTTACACCACAAAAGTCGAGTATACAGGGTGATTCAAAAGTAAGCGGCATCCTTTCAGGAGCGTAATCCTTGCATAAAAATAAGGCAAAAGTTCCTATAAACATATGGCCGAAAATGCATATTAAGGGAGCTACAACCCTTTGAAAGTTACTGAAGAAATTAGGTTTTTATTTAATATCTTTATGATTAAAAAAGGAAGTTTTTGAAACTTTTCAAGGTTATATTTTTTTAGTGGTCAATTTTATGGTGAAACCAATTTTTCGCCTTGACGCTTCTAAGGGGTGGTTTTTAAGGGTGTAGGGAATAAAACCCTCACTAACTTTTCCCCTTTATAAGATTTTAACTTTTTGATAGCTTTTTCTGAAAGTCCAATGATTTTTACCAAAAAAGGTACTCTTGCCTCAAGTCGCTAGGGGCAATAGTTTTCGAGAAAATCGCGCGTAAACACTTCAATGCAGGATTGACCCCTATTTTCATTTGAAAAAAAAATTTTTTTCAATTTTTAAAATAAAGGCTTTGTAGCTTTTAATAAGACGAACAAAAAGTTCTTATAAACATGTGTCTGAAAATGCTTCCTAAGGGAGCTACGCCCCTTTGAATAGGACACCCTAAAGACGATGTTTACTCAATAACTTTTAAACGCTTTACAATTAAATTTTGAAAATTGGTGTACAGCATAAACATTTGATAAAGATTCTAAATTCAATATTTTAAAATTAAATTTAAAAAAATTAAAACTTCCTTTTTTAATCATAAAGATATTAAATAAAAACCTAATTTCTTCAGTAACTTTCAAAGGGTTGTAGCTCCCTTAATATGCATTTTCGGCCATATGTTTATAGGAACTTTTTGCCTTATTTTTATGCAAGGATTACGCTCCTGAAAGGATGCCGCTTACTTTTGAATCACCCTGTATACTAACTGATCGGAGGTTTCCCGTCGCCCTTTTATAGTATGGTGGAAGAGTACAGAATGATCTAGAATCTTCGAGAAATATCGTGAAAATTCTTCTATTACTTTGTTTTATATTGTTCCGTAACACCTCGTATAAAAACACGTGTCTTCGTTTTTATACTTTTATTAACAATCCAACGTAACTATGGTTACAACGACAAAATCTTTACTTGTCAATGTCTCCAAGTTTACACCACAAAAGTCGAATATATGTATACTAACTGATCGGAGGTTTCCCGTCGCCCTTTTATAGTATGGTGGAAGAGTACAGAATGATCTAGAATCTTCGAGAAATATTACCTTTATTAACAATCCAACGTAACTATGGTTACAACGACAAAATCTTTACTTGTCAATGTCTCGAAGTTTACACCACAAAAGTCGAATATATACTAACTGATCGGAGGTTTCCCGTCGCCCTTTTATAGTATGGTGGAAGAGTACAGAATGATCTAGAATCTTCGAGAAATATCGTGAAAATTCCATAGTACAAGATGGCATAAAAGTTCCTAATGGATAATTCGGGCGTTTTCGGAAACCTTCGAAAGTGATGAAAGAACTTGGAAAAATTAAGGTAAATTATTTAAATAAATTAACAAACTAAATTAAATGATCCTAACTCTCTAAAATTCTATAACTTAAACACATTTTTGAAAGTCTGTAACAATATTATTATAGTCATAATTTTTCCGCAGAATTCATAATATTTCTTTTAATTAAATTAATTGATTATCTCCCCAACTAACAATTCGGTTATTAATATAAAAAAATTGCGGCCGCTCTCATTTTTACCGATTTTAGTATACGGAATTTTTGGGCGCTGATCACGAAAAAATATATAATTTTTTAACTTTTCGTTTTTAAAATATCCATCACAAAAGCTAAAAATCAAACAAACCCTTTTTCACTATATTTCCCCTTTTTGCACCCAATTCTTGATATAACACTAAATCAGTATACAATATTTTATAAACACCTTTTAAAAACCTGGTTTTTATATATTTTACACCTTTTTTCATTAAATTACAAACTTTTTGCTCCCTAACATCGCAACCATTCATATATATATATTTATTTCTTTCAGAGGCGGCGGAGGGCGTGGGTGATGTGGGCCATCGCCCATGGCCTCGCGGCCTGAGGGACCTCGCACCATAGATTGACTAGCCATTAATAGTTAAGGGCCTGGCAGCAAATGTAATCCTCATTTTTATTCCACGATACCGTTTGTCGAGAAGGGGTTTCGCGGATATGAGGTCCTCGCAAAAGGTATCTTGCCCACATAAAATTTTTATCTTGCGCCGCCACTGATTTCATTAAACTTCCACAGTTGCTTTAAATGTGATTTATTAAAACTATTATAAAAAATTCATAAAATCGTTAAAAAATATGTAAAATATTGTGTGTCAATTTAGTGTTATATTATCCTGTATCCAAAATTGGTCAAATTCGGAGTTACAGAAACTTTGTAGAAAATAAATTACCAAAAATATTTTACTCACTTTTTTTCATTATTATTTTGCCATTGTTTGTCCTTAGCAATTTATTTCCCAAGTTTAAGCGTACGAATTAAAAAGACAGCCCTAAAAACCACCCTCTATTGTATTAAACTCACACCAATTTGATAAATAAGAAAACGCTAATAGTGTAAATTGGAGTTTTAAATAAAATAATATCTGTCTGTCTGGCGAAATAGGATTACTCTTGTTATTTTTAAACTCTGTGGATCACTGTGGGATCACCCGTTCACAGAATGTCATTTTCAAGATTGTAATAATAATAGGTATTTGCCAATTTTGATGTTCGTAATGCCCTTAGTTATCTGCATTTGTTGGAACAATATCTACGTGTTTAAACTATATATATATGTGGTTTAAACGTGAAATATGTTTGTTTCTTAATTGATTTGGTACTGTTAGCTTTAGTTGTCAATTGTTGGTAAGTTTTTTATATATGTTTTTGTAGTAGCAAATATTTGTATACTTATGTAATTTTTATATACCTTTGCTGTAATTTAATTATTATTCAAAAAATCATCCTTTCTTACGACGAATAGGTACTTGTTTTGGGTTTGGTAAGGTAAAATCTGTAGGTCCTGTAGGTAAGGAATTCCTACTGGTAAGATTTTTTAAAGCTCAAAGAATTTGAAATTTTGCTGATAATTTTGTTTTTATTTTTATTACGTTTCGCTTGTATGGAACCTAAATACTTGGTACTATGTGTGCCAGGTCTCTAAATGTTTAGTCCATTTTATTATCCTATTTCATCAAGCTAGATAGTCCAAGTACTGAAACGTGCAGTTATTTATTTTACGGCACCTTGGACAAAGCGGTAGCGCCACCACCGACATTATACAACTAAAATTTTTAGTTAGTTTTGAGCCTTCAGCCTATACTAAGTTCCTATGTTATGACTGCATTTATGAGGCAGTTTTTAAAGCCGATGGACAAGTACACTGTAATAATACAGCATTTTAAAGTGGACATGCCTATATTACCACTATTACCAGCAATTAAATATAAATATATTATAGTTAATCTATTAAGTGTAGTACATATTGCATCGTTAAACTTCTGGGATGCCCTGTAGAAAAACCAACCTCTTTAAAATATTACACTGCCTTCCATAATACAATGTCTATTGCATTTAAATCAGTGCTATTTTAAATTTAAAAATGTCAAAACAATTGTCAAAAGTCTACATTTGAGGGCTTTAGAACTAAATTGGCCGCCCTAACTTTTACTTGTACCGGGGCCCGGCCCGGCTTTCGGCGGCCCTGGGTGTTGGACCTAGTGTATTTTTACATTGTTTAAAGTTTTAATCTGCTGCCAAAATGGTGTCATAGTTTGACAGTAGGCCAATGGATCTTACATACTAAGTAAAATTTGTTTCAATTTAACAATGTTTAACAAATGTATTTTAACTTTGGATAAAAATATTTTAAAATATTTTTTTACTTACATTACTCTAGTCCTGAGTCCCTCATCCCTCATTTGTAGATATATATTTTTTTAATACCTTTTAATACTTTTTAAAGCATATTATTATCTATTATCGCACTAGAGCTGGTTACCACTGCAGAGGCTAGAGACATTAATGGGAGTACACCCAGTTAGACATGCCTTTGAGGCAACTCTAAATGGTCGTATTCACCAAGCTCCCACTAGCTTTATCAGACTGATAGCAGCTAATGCCAATGCTTTTGGCATTGGCATTAGCAGGTTATCAGTCTGATAAAGTTAGTCAGAGCTTGGTGAATACGACTGTAAGAGGCAAGTCTTAGAATAAGACTAATACTGTCATTTGCCTGTACACGTTTGGTTAAGACTGAGAGAAATCACAGTTTAAAGAACAACCAAGTGGGCGGGAGGGCGGTGCAAGTATGTGCATTTGCACCCCTTGACATTTTTGAAGGATACGACCCATTTCCAACCTTATATTTTAAATGAGTGAAATATCTTGAATAAAATACACTCGCGAATGGAATTCAACAGTACATGAACATATGTGCAATAGGTTGATTCATTTCCGCAAAGGTAGCTTTTTTTTTTTTGGTGCTCAAGCAACATTTTAACTTCATGTAAAAAGAAAAACTTCCACCAAGTTTAAGCCCTTAATATTAATTTTAAGTTCTTTCCTTTTCAATTTGAAGTTTTCCCGTTTAAAATAGATGTAAAACTTTTCCTTTTCTTTTCAAATTTGTAAAAAAACACGTGTATTTTAAATGGGAAAACTTTAAATTTAAATGGAAAGTATTTAAAATTAATATTAAAGGTTCAAACTTGGTGAAAATTTTTCCTTCTACATGTAGATTAAAATTTTGCTTGAGCACTGGAGAAAAGAAACATTTTATGGAAATAAATCACCCTAATATTCATATATGAAATAGTACGATTTCTTAGGTAAACACCTTTTTTTGCTCTTAATTTTTTTTAAACATTTATATGAAATGAGCACCAAAAAAAAAAACAAATGCACCCCTCTAAAAGTAAACCTGGCGGTGCCCATAAGAACAACAAACTTTAATCATAAAATTAAAAATCTTTATATGTCATTAACATTAAGTATTAAAGATTTATGTTTAATTACCACATAACACTAACTAAATTACCACAGCAATTGCATGAGGGATTAATTAGAAAAGTGAAAAGAATAGAAAGTGAGTAAACCTTGGTATGTAAGAAGGAGAAATATACACACAATATATCAAACGAGCAACAATTAAAACTAGATGACTACAGAAATTACATAAAAATGCTTAAAGAAGGGTATATGGAAATATTACATTTGGTATCACTCTCCATAAAAAAGATATCCATTTTAAAATGGCTGGCAACTACAATAACTGATAACTGATTTAAACTGAAGGCTTGGCACGCTGTAGCATACACACGTTATGCTGCGTCCAAACTATTCGCCGCGCCGAATAGCGCGTCGCATAGCACCACATAGCGCGGACGTGGACGTGGACGGAATTCACGTCGTTTCAAGGGCTTGGCGAATGGTTCCGGGGATTCAGAGCTTGTCGTTTTTGCATCAAAGAAGCGCGCAAATAGGTTGGTTTGTTTGGACAGATGTTTGGCGAATTGTTGCAAGTCTAGACGCGGCTTAGCATCATCGAAGAATCAGAAACTGTTAGATTGATACACCCCGCCAAGACGCCGGAACGCGCCATTAATTCAGTATACACACGATTACACTTCTCGTCAGCTCCTCAGCGTTCAGATAGACTTGAAGGCATGTCTGACCATGTGTATGCCCATTTAAAAAGCACGGAAGGTGTCTTCTAAATATCTAGCGCATTCACCACTTCTAACTTTGTATACATAAATATTTATTAAACAACAATAATTATGGAGGTAACCCTCCATAACCAATATTATATAATCATTTAACCAAATAAAGATTAATTAATTAATTTATCAGAAATAAAACGATTTTTAGAATTGAATTTGAATTTGGGGCATATACTTAGTAAAAATGTTTACAAATTAACATAATTAAAGAAAGTTACTGTTAGTAAATAAAAATCACTACATGAACACAATTTTATTTAAAAAGAAAATTAAACAAACAAAACTTAGACCGGGTATGTTGCATTCTAATCAACTTCTTCAATAGTGGGGCCATCTTGTTCTCCACTGGCTCCTCTACCACCCCTGTGCAGTTTAGTCATAATGGGACTACAGATATTTTGCATTTCTTTGTACCTGTATTCATATTCATCTTTTCTGCCATTTGGTTATTATCAAGCCATTTAATGCAATTATCACATTCTTTTTGTATCTTTCTTTTCTCTGAATCACTAAGTTTAGAACCTGCATCATCTATTGCTTGTCGGACACTAAAAACATTTACAAAAAGTTTTTGCTTGTGAACAGTGCTATATTACTATGAATATGCTTAAATTGTATGACATGAAACTAACATTTTTTTATCACTAGTTTTAGGAACTAAACAAAATCCTATCTATCAACCAGAGTTGGGTCATATTCGAATACTCAGTATTCTGAATAGTATTCAGAATACAGTTGCCGGTATTCGAATAGTATTCGAATACATTTGTGTGTTTGGTATTCGGAAGAATACTTTTTGGTTAGTATTCAGGATTCGGTATTCGAATACTTTAGAAGTATTTGACAAATACTTTTTTAAGTATCCGAATACCGGCGTTTCGAGTATTCGAATACCGAAAAGTGTAAGCAGTATTCGAATACCAAAATTGTCATGATTAGAATACCAAAAGAGTGGTAGGAAAGTTATGACGAAAAGACATGTTTTTCTTAAAACTTTAATACCCTGTATCTTGGAAACAAACATTTTCGGGCATAACTTTATCTGAAAAATTTTCTTATTTTCTTGCCATTCTACAGTGTTAGAAGGAAAATAACAATTTAAAAATATCCCTGTATATACGGACATAGGTTCATAGGAACTTTTATTCATAAAATTAATAGTTTAAAAAACTAAAAAACACGCTTTTATATGCAACCGAACTAAAAATTAAAAAATAATTTTTCATTAAAAAAAATATTTTCACTTCATAGTAAAAAGCGTGGGGTGCTTAATATATTAAATGTTATAATTATTATATTTGCCAATATCTATGATGGAAAAGTTATGAAAAAATAGTAAAATGCACCCTACGCTTTTTACTATGAAGTGAAAATATTTTTTTAATGAAAAATTATTTTTTAATTTTTAGTTCGGTTGCATATAAAAGCGTGTTTTTTAGTTTTTTTAAACTATTAATTATTTTTCATTTTTTAGTTCGTTATATTGCACAAAATTCTTAATATAACAGTAAATTAGAACATACTATTTAATTAAGCAGCAAAAGAAAATAACCAGCCCCCTATGAAATGACAATGGTAGCAAATTTTAAAATTTGCAAAAGATTGCAACTCACTAAAAATTTCTTCTTCATTAAGTAGCAAAGTTTCAAATTTTGCCAACAGATGGCAATCCAGGCAATGTTTGGACCGTTGCCAACATTTTGCAATCCACTAAAAAATTTCTTCTTCATTTAATAGCAAAGTTTGAAATTTTTCCAACAGATGGCATCCTAGGTGTTGTTTTTATAATATAATGGAATTTTTTTTCCTGGCGATTAAAAAAAAGATAAAGGAATACTGTTTGCAGATTATTGCATTGTCATGGGTCCTTAATACGTGTGCAAAGTTTCAAAGAAATCGAATAGCTGGAAGTTGGTTAAAATTAGGCTCAAAGATTCCGTTACATAGGCAGCCAGATGGATAGATTGATAGATAGATAGTTACAACCCAAGTTAATAATAAAAGCGTGTTAATGACACAAGGAATCATCCTTTAAAGTCTCATACCGTAGCTAGGAATCACGCTGTATGAAGCGAAAAATATATAATCAAGAGTGCAAGAAGGATGTCTCAGTTGAGGAATATCCAAATTCCTCACACGCATTGCTTACCTAAAAACATAACTTTCAAGTTGATTTCTGGCAGCCACCTTATTTCGCTGCATTTCGTCTTCTTCTTTGTATCTCTCTGCTTCTGAAAGCATTTTCTCTATCTCTCTTTGAGACAATCTCCCTTTATCGTTTTTAATGGTAATATTTCTGGATCTTCCAGTTCCAGTCTCAACAGCGGTGACGTTTAAAATACCATTAGCATCCAAGTCGAAAGTGACGTCTATTTTTGGAACACCTCTTGGGGCTGGTGGAATGCCAGACAGATCAAAGTTTCCTATAATGGAAAACTATTATTTTACCATTTTAAGCTTGTTTTGTTTTAGATGCCATCTATGTTGTTGTCTATCCAAAATTCCTATCCTTAAGCTTTTGAAGATGGGGCACCTTAGGCCGTAATTTTCTTAAATCTAGATATAAACATTTATCGAGTGTTTTAAATTAGTAGCCCAATTAACTTAGACTTTCACCTCGGAATCTCACGGAATAAGCTGAATATCTGTACATACCTTTATTTTGGTACAAAAATACTCTCTCAAAATCCCCTATGATATCGTGTAAGGAACTCGAAATATGACAGGTCAAATCTCAAATGTCAAATCAGTTTTTTGCGAATATCTCGTTTTCTTTACTTTTAATTGCATTTGTATTTATTATCAAAGTTGTAGAACACAAAATTCTTAACAAATTTGATTCTAAGCATTTTTTGTCATTCATCCCAACGGATCCGACAATAGAGGGCGCAGAGTATAAAACACTTTAGTGTATGTACATACCTTAGCACACAATCAAATGTGATATTTAGCAAATATTTAAGTAAAAGATGACATATTAGACTAAAAATCACGATTGATTGCGTGCCAAGGTATGTACATACAGTAATGTGCTTTACACTCTCCGTCCTCTATTATCGGATCCGTTGGGGTGACAAAAAATGCTTAAAATTAAATTTGTAAAGAATTTTGTGTTCTACAACTTTTATAATAAATATAAATGCAATTAAAAGTAAAGGAAACGAGATATTCGCAAAAAACTGAATTTTTGACATTTGACCTGTTATATTTCGAATTCCTTACACGATATCATAGGGGATTTTTAGAAGAGTATTGTTTGTACCAAAATAAAGGTATGTACAGATATTCAGCTTATTCCATGAGATTCCGAGATTAACCCTTTAATTTGACTAAGATAACTGGGGTATAGAAGTACATAGATGATATTTTTATAGCTAGCCCAATTTATTTTGAGTTAAAAATAAGTTTTATGAATATTCTATAATATAGAACAAAAGCTTTCACCGCCTTGGTTAACTAAGAAATCTTGGTTCTTGGGTTTGGACCGCGTCAAAGTAAATTGAAGTAGAATTAAAATCCTTTGGTATTCCAATAGTAAAATCGATGGCAAAACGTCGGTAAGCGATTTTAATTTGACACGGCCCAAACCCAAGAAAAAGATTCCTTAGATATTCTCTAATATGTTGCCACGTTTTTGCGATTTTTAATATTGTGTTTAATAAAATTCTTCTCTCTGTTTTATTTGGAAAATATATCCGAGTTGTCGCTCTGGCATTTTACCACTATTTTCCACTAAAAATCTGAAATTTTTATATGGATTCAATAATTTAGATCTTACCAAACCTAGATATAAAGTCCTTATTATTAAAAAGTATTTAAAGAACTGTGATGTGTTTTATTCAATGTTCTGTTTTGTTTCAATTTAAATAAACAAGTTTTTAAAGGGTTAATTCTGGTTAGTTAAAATCCTGAAATATGGAAAAACTAATGGTAACTTTATTTTTTTTAAACGCATTTTTTTTTAATAACTTCTGTAAATATTCACCTAGTAGGTTGTTGTCTTTTGTCATAGCTCTTTCCCCTTCGAATACTTGAATCGTCACTGCCGGTTGGTTGTCTGAGTAAGTCGTAAAAGTCTGAGTTTGCTTGCATGGTATTCTGGCATTTCTCTCAACTATTTTAGACATTACTCCACCAGCTGTTTCGATACCCAAAGAAAGAGGAGTTACGTCAACAAGTAGAACATCCTAAAATTTTATAGTAATTAAATTTAACATTTAAAAAATACTACAAATTTATAAAATTATGGTTTACACTTAATTTTAATAATGTTTTCTATTCTTATTTATAAGTTCATTAAAATACTTGTGAGAATATTGTTTATAAAAAGAAAAGTATTTTTGGGCTTTCTTAAAGCAACTGGTAAACAATCAAATCGGCAAATATGTTAGTTGTTCATCTATATTATATTATTTGGCCAAACAAAACGATAAAATCCAATCTTAAACATGTTGGTGTCCACTTTAAGAAAACTAAAAAACACAACATAAATCGCACACCTTCAAATATGCTTGTCAAATCATCAATCTAAATTTCAATCAAACATCAAACAATTTCTATACAGGGTGTTTCTAAACAAATGCGAAATATTTTGGAAGGTGATTTATTGTTTAAAATAAAGAGTAGTTTGCTTTATAAACATGGGGTCAAATGTCAACTATTAGAAAAAAAAATTGTCTTTATATTTTTTGCTTAAAAACAAATGAGTACTAAATTTTAACTACCAAGTTATGACAAATAAAGAGATATTACAAATGCCTTAAAAGGTGAAGTGATATTTGACAAACACGAACCCAACACCTTTTCTGGTCAAACAGTTTAATTATGTAAGTTTTTATTAAACATAGAAAATTTAACTTTCAAAAAACGTTCTCTCTATTTTTTAATTTTGTGTAACCAAAGTTAAACGATTTGTAGCACTTTTTTAATTGGCAAATTTTTAGAGCCTGATTTCTAGTTTTTAATTTAGATCATTAAAACCCTATTTAGAAAAATAACTGAAAATTTAGTTTTATTGGTTTTAAATAAGGATTAGTTACCTGTATTTTAGAACTTTGATCGCCACTTAAAATGGCCGCCTGGACCGCAGCACCGTAAGCTACTGCCTCATCTGGATTAATACTTAAATTTAAACTCTTTCCATGAAAGTAGTTTTGCAGTAGGGATTGTATTTTTGGAATTCTTGTAGATCCACCTGAAATAGGAACCACTTATTAGAGTCAACTGGGGACTTTTATACAGGAAAGTTGGCTTTTTAGTATTATAAGTATTTTTAAAAATCTGCAGTATGTTTTTGGAATTAAAAAAATACCTACCTACCAAAACCACATCATGTATACTACTTTTATCCATGTTAGCATCTTTTAGCGCTTTTTCTACTGGAGCTAGGGTACTTTTAAATAAGTCCGAATTTAACTCTTCAAACCGCGCTCGGGATATTTTGGTGTAGAAGTCAACCCCTTCATAGAGCGCATCAATTTCCAGAGAAGCTTCGGTGCTTGAGCTTAATGTTCTTTTTGCTCTAAAATAAATAAATAAATATGAAGTATAAATGAACTGTGTAAGAAACATAAAAAAAAGGGTTGAATAGAGTTACAAAATACATTCAGATTTTGTTGTACAGGGTTTTCATTTATATATTGCCATCATTTTTAACTATAACCAGGAAGAATAGAAAAAAACGTCCTATAGAATAAAAATTTTATACTTTTGTATCTTTTATGTTTTGAGCATAAAAAACAAACAAATGAACATCAAAAACTTAACCAAAATAAAGAGGGAAACTTTTTTTAAATGAGACCCTGTATATTATGTCACCATTAAAAAGGTCTTTTAAAAAGCTTTTCAAAAATACCACATTTGATATATATTTATCTTCTATAGTTTCGGAAATATGATCATTTAATTCTGGATATAATTTCCATTACATATACAATTTCAGCTTCGTCCCGTAGGTAAGTATAATGAAAATTATATCTACTATTTTTCAGAATTAAAGTAAAGCTTTTTAGAAGATCTTTTTAATGGTGACATAATATACAGGGTGTTCCATTTAAAAAAGTTTATCTTTTCTTTTTATTTGATGTTTATTTGTTACTATTTTTATGCTCAAAAGATAATAGATGAAAAAGTATAAAACTTTTCTCCTTGGTTTTAGTTAAAAGTGAGTGGCATAATATAAATGAAAACCCTGTACATTCTTAAAGCTTCCTCATAACTTTTATAACAAGTCATCAACCTCCAAACTTCTACAAAATTCTTAATACCTATTTTATGATAATATACACTGAATGTTATTTTTCACAAATTTGTAATATCCATTCTCAACATCTATAATAAAATTATAAAAATTTAGTCCTCCTCTTAACTTGCTTAGGTCACCCAGGGTACGATAGTATTTTGGTTTTTACCCTTTCTGGATTGTTCAAAGATAAAAAACTCATTTATACTAATATTATAAAGAGGTAAAATTTGTAACTTTGTTTGTTTGTTTGTAAGGGCTATTCTTCGGAAATACTGAAGCGATCATAAAAATTATTTCACAATCAGAAAGTTACACTATTCAGGAGTAGTATAGGTTATATTTTATCATGGATTGAAGTTCCGAGAAAAATATAATAATGCCCAACAAAGTGAGCACGGGTCCGCTAGTACTAAATATAGACGTTTAGGATAAACTGACGTTTACTTTGTTTTAAAAACGGTGGCAGCCTTGCCAACCAAAACGTGAGTACACTACCAGAATTATTCAATGTATATGTATATTGTTGTATCTTACCTCTCAGCCGCAGTTCTTAACCTTCTCAATGCTCTAGGATTTTTAGTTAAATCTTTCTTGAATTTCCTTCTGAATTCGTCAGCAAAATAGTTGACTAATCTATTATCAAAGTCTTCTCCACCCAAATGAGTATCACCGGCAGTGGATTTTACTTCGAAAAGTGAACCTGATAAATAATAGTGAACTGAATTCGTATGTTGACATATTGATTATTGTTATTCGTAATAAATAGCTTATAATTATAGTTTCATCAAACAAATACCAAAATGCATTTTTAACACGTACATTACGCACTGCGGAGTTCTACAATTACTATTAGACATCGGTAGAACTTGTGAATTTTTTTACACCGAATATAAAGATATAAAACAGTTGGTGATAGTAAATGTTAGCGACGGGGGACTCATTTTTTGATAATAATTATCATGAATTATTATGATGAAACATATGAAATTGATCACAATTTAAGAAACACCTAATAATAAAACCTTTAAAATAAAAAACATTTCTTTGAAGGTGGTTGTCGATGTTATGTTTTTAATAATTCCACTTTCTTGGACTTCCATTGTCTTTTATTTTTAACTAATACACGATATTTCGGATGGTTCAATCGTTTTCAAGCGACAACTTATCACGTATGAAATGCAAAAACTGCATGTTTCAGTGCTGGGACAACGTTGACGGAACGGGGTGTTCAACATCTAATATCCAACACTCTAGTACTTGGGCATATGCTTTCGTGGGTATGTCATAAAGTTAAAAAAAAACACGACACAAACATGTTTACTTACCTTCATCAATAGTTAAAATTGATACGTCAAAAGTTCCCCTCCTAGATCAAAAATTAATACGTTTTTTTCTCCTCTGAGGTTTTTATCTAGACCATACGCGAGCGCCGCTGCTGTAGGTTCATTTATTATTCTTAGAACGTTTATACCTAAAAAAATGTAGATTGTTGTACTCCTGTGTTACAGAATCAATACATATGTCGAATATGTAAAATCTTCACCTCTATGTCATCGATAACTGCATTTAATTTTTCTAGCCTTTAACTAAATTTTAATCAGTTTTTTAGATATTGCTAACAGCATTATTGAAAAAATATTTACTACTTTACTGAATCCTTATAGATTGTAGGAAGCCCACGATGATAAATGGGGATTAACTCGAGCGTTATATACTACGTATATATCGAATAGTTGAAGCTGGCTTGAAAAACAAAGCGGCTTTGAAGCGTTGTTCAAGTCTACGTGTTTATTTCGGTGGGTTGAGGGTCGATTGAAAATCGAGGTCAAGCACATTTCAGGCTATTGTCGTACGCATGCGGCAGTTTTGATTCAAGTCACTTTTAAGCGCGTTTATATCGCTTTTTTAAGCCACTTTTGAAAGCCGCTTTAACTCAAGCTAGCTTCAACTATTCAATATAAACGTTGTGATAGAGACCTATTGGGTTGCAAAGCTTAAACGATAAGAAGCAAAAATGTTATATAATGTATACCTTTTCATCGGTGTGGAAGCGGTTATAGATTTTAAAATATGCCAAAAAATAGTGTTATTATTTTGGCTTGTGGAAATCGTTCGATCGTATCAGATTATATATTTTTCGTGATCCTTATTATTCTCTTCAAAATAAAAAAATAGCCACGATCGAGAAATTCATAATGGCTTTTTTCTACAACTTTGTAGGCCTCCGCTTTCTTTACATCACTCTCTAATTGTTAAATTAGTGGCATAGGTATACGCACTGTTTAGCATGTAATTAACTTACCCTATCTTAATCTGACGCGCTTGAAAATTTCTGGATATATTTTTGATTTTTACGATCGGCCCTGTATCCGGGGCTCATATTTGAAGGAGGTACTTAACCGGAACAAGGTATCCTCCAGTATTAATGTGTCGCGCTGTAGTAAATCCCGAAATTCCCTCTTGGTCTTCCCCTACCATCACTAGTAAGTTTATTTTAAGAAGTCAAAATGTAGTTAAGAAATGTTATAATGTATATGTATATATGTATAACAGTTATATTTCAAAAACAGTTTTTCGTGTCATTAAGAAAATTGCTTTTTGGAAATATATTACTTCCTCTTTAATTATATTCTGACCTCTTACATTTTCATTGTAAATCGATCAAATGCCGAAGTATATATAGAAGGCATTTGGGAATAATAATAGAACATTATTTTATGCAAAACTTAAAGTATACTTGAAGTTTCTTTACGTACATTTAACTCTGCATATTTTACTTTATTTATATCATGCAAGGTAAAGAAAAAATAAATCAATATTTTGTGCCAGCTTGTGTTGTTACCTAAATAATAGTTTACTTACTACAGCAGTAGATTTGAATATATTTTTATGCAAGGCTAATTCTAAAGTGTAAAATCTCCAGCATACCACATTTTATAAAATATGAACAAAGAACCTATAAATTTCATGTTAAGCATTCTTATTAGGTTTGAGCATGGATGTAGTCATGGACTAAAAATGATTTATTTAAATCGGCACAGAAAAATACTATTGGGGCATTTAGAGTGGCGTTTAAAGAGTCTGAAAACAGTTAAATGACTCGGAGGGTTTTGAACCCAACTGGACTGAATTCAGTACTACAGGGTAAAACCATACTCTGAATTCAGTGTTGATATGGGTGATTTGCCAGATTTTCAGTTACGCAGAAATCAATTCAAAGTTGTTAAATTTAAATGAAATACCTTTTTAGTATTTTATCATTGGATTTCAGCTGTCTTTAACTGTACCATGGTATGGAAGTCCAATTTTTCTCTTTAAGGATTAATAGCAGCATAGCATATAAAAATAAACATTTAGTGTAGAATTTTTCTGTTTATAATCTTGTATCTTAACATTTTGTTAATAATAAGTATTACCAATGATCAATTCACAACAAGATGATTCACCGGTCAAATTTCTATAACATCCAAAGTTTCGCGGTAAATCCCTTGCTGCCATATTTTAAACCTTAAAGTCTGTAAGGACGACGAAATATTCTAAACTATTTTCTTATTATATCATAGGTACGGCACTGTATCTCACGACTTCCAGAATAATTTATATTTTAAAATTGCTTAATTTAAATTATTCTAAAATGTGCTTTTGCCCAAGTATTTTTTCCTTTTAATTATTCAGTAAAGTCTGTTAAATGCTAAAAATCTGATAGTTTTGGCATCACTGCTTAATTTAGCTGCATCTAGGCGGTGCTGCCCTCATAAAAATATAAAGTAATAACAAAATAAAATAGAGTTCTCAGAATAACGTTACAGAAACCTACTTAATCACGATTTTATTAAACGATATGTATGTACAGTGGCGGAGTAAAGAAAAATTGGTTTTGTTAAATACTTAATTTAAAATAATAAGTTTTAACAAATTACAGACTTAAATGGGTTATTAGCAATAAAATATTGAAACGTAAAAATATTGATTTCGGAATTACGATCAGGGATGCGCGATGTTCATCGGTGGTATCATAACATCGATGTTAGGCTGGTCGATATTTTGTCATCGGTGTTTGAGTATTGGGTATGATTCCGAGCGGCGCGGCAGTTTACTAACCGCCGATGCAAGCGTCAGAACTTTTGCCTGAGGAAGTTACGAGTAGGGTTGCTAGTAATTTGAATGGCTCTGGGGTTTGCGTCAGCGGTTTGCTACATGTCACGATGCTCGGAACCGTACTTTTATTTACTATAGTTTAATGCGTAGTATTGTGCCGTTGTCGGTGAGGGGTTAGAAAAATTGTATTGAGAATCGGATTACGTGAGGAGGGTAAACATTGAAATATTTAATTTTAAAATTTAGGATTTTAAAATTTATAGTTTTATTTCTTTTTTATTATTGGATCAAGGATGAACTTAAGGATATACTTTCTTTAAATAAAAGCATAGATATAACCTGGATGCATGTGCTGCTGTAAAATAAATCGTTGATAAAAGTGAATTAAAAATGTAATATTTTTTAAATACTTTTTCTCTCATGTGAAAAATTTTTAAGAAGAAAAACTAAATTGAGGATGTAAGAGAGTTTATAACAAATGTTTTTTTTCTTATTTTAAACCAGATATCCAGTAAATTATTGGGTATGTTGGATAATCTAAAAGCATTTTAAACTTAAATTAGGTAGTAAATAGTAAAGTCTTTAACAGTTCCAGTTTTATTATTTTTTAAAAACCTAATAAACATGCAATGCGTATTTAAAGTCAGGACCCTCGTAGATAAGGGGGAGGAGAGGGGTTGAACACCCCCCTTAGCATTGTAAGAAGAGAGATTTGTATGGAAAAGTGCTTTTTTAATGTTTTTAATGGTAATGTGAACCTTCCCCCTTAGTTAACGAGAAGAAGGAAAGAGAACGTATAGTAAAATAGATGGGTTTCAAAAGTGAGCAATTTTTTTATTTTTAATTTTTTGGCACTCAGAACCCTCCCATAAAAAAGCATTATATACGTCCGTGCCTTCCCTCCTAACTTTTGAATTATTTGATATTTTTTTATGAAAATTACTTTAGTAAGACAACATAAACCAAATTTTAAACAAAAAAATGATAGATATAAATGTCAAACTGAGAGTTGGGCGCTATACAAAAAAAATAAATGGAAAGAGGGTCTTAGCAGAGTTGGGTCGAATACTGAAATTCGGTATTCGATTACTATTGTAAAAAAGTATTCAAATAGTGAATATTCAAGAAGTAAGAAAAAAGATAAATACCGAGTATTCATAAATACTGACAGAGTTGGGTCGTATTCGAATACTCAGTATTCTGAATAGAATTCAGAATACATTTTGCCGGTATTCGAATACTATTCGAATCTGAGTGTTTGGTATTCGGTATTCGGCAAAATACTTTTTGGTTAGTATTCGGGATTCTGTATTTGAATAGTTTTAAAGTATTTGACGAATACTTTTTTTGAGTATTCGAATACCGGAATGTGTAAGCAGTATTCGAATACCAAAATTGACAGGAGTAGACTACCAAAAGGAAACAAAAAGTAGGGAAAAATGAGGTGACGACGTTTCTTTTGCTCCTCAAATTTTTTAATTATCGGTTGTTTTTTTTCTTTTCTGGTATTCGAATCTTTTTTTCCAGTATTCAAATACCGATTCCAGGTGTTCGTGAATACCGAGTATTCGAATACTTTTTTCTTCCAAGTATTCAAATATTCGGTATTCGAATACTTTTTTCGGTATTCGTATTCAAATACTGATTTTCAGTATTCGACCCAACTCTGAATACTGAAGACCAAAAATAAAAAAGATCCCAAAAAGATCTTACAAAACAACAACTCCTTGTTCTGAGTACTTTTATTTTGAAGAGCAAAAAAAAGGTTCTCCTGTATGCCGGTATTCGAATACCAAACACACAGATGTATTCGAATACCTGCCCAATGTATTCTGAATGCGATTCAGAATACCGAGTATTCGAATACCACCCAACTCTACTTATGACACATCATTTTAAAGCACGAGACAAGTACTTTATTTTCCTTGTTGAGATCAAAGTTCACTTCTACGTCCTACGGACGCTACCAAGAATCTGAGTTCCACCAGCACCCGGAATCTTTTTGTCGGCGCGGGGAATTTTAGTTGTAAAATAAATAAGTAAAATTGTCAAAATTTGTACAAATCAGGGGTGTTGCGAATATTCGCAGCCGCATATGCGGAACATCCGCATTAATCGATGCGGATGTATAGCAGATCACGACAAGAAAGAAAGGCGGCGAGTGGCGCGTGTCGACAGCACGTGTTGATTAGCCAATCGAAAAGCAATAATTTTGTTTTGGACTTCAGTAAATTGGTGACGATGACGCTTCTCGCTGTTGTTTGTAATACGAACAAGGACTTGAAATAACTGTCTTATTTTTACCCTACCTACACTTTTTGTACAGATCCGCATCCGGACGTAAAAAAATCTGCATCCGCAACATCCCAGGTACATATCATTTACACACCATAGAATATAAAGTGACTACATTGACCTACTAAAATATGACGTTACTACTTTAAAACTAAAATCAAATACCTTATTTGGATGGCCATATTTCCGAAACTAATAAAGTTAGATATACTGAATGTGATATTTTCTTTAAGATCTTTTAAATATCTTTTTTCTGGTGATATAATAAACAAAATACGTTATTACAAAAAAAAACGTTAAAAATAGCTTTAAAAAAATACTACATCAGTGGCGACGCCAGCTTTTTGGTTTTGGGGCGGGCAAGGGGGTTTTGGTTTTGGAAATATGACCATCAAAATCAGGTTCCTATTTAAGTAATTATTAACATACCGCCATTTTGTAGTAGCTAAAGATATTGACTTTATATTCTGGGTTTATAAAGTACTCGTCAGGAGCTTTAAAGTGATGTGCCACAAAGCACCCCTTTTCATTTTTTTAAATGGCGCTCAGCTTTCAGTTTGACATTTATTATTTTGCTGTAACATACTCCATAGCCTCAACTATAGATAAATCGTGTGTACCTAATGGCCTAAAAGACGGTTTTTATCTGTTATGAACGTTTTTATTTTAAAACGCAAATATTCAATATATAGATTTTTACCCCTCCTGAAAACTTGATAAACTGTAAATTAAAACTTTGTTCGAGCCGACTCTTTAATTATGTACCTGTTAATAATAAATTTGGTGTCTATAGAGCAATAAACAGCACTATTGACTACGCAAGAGACCATCCTGCAATATCAGCAACTACTTGAAATTGATCTTATATCATAGAACATAGGCTAAGACTATCTGGTTATATCTGTTTCTTTCTACTGAATAATTAGTCTGAGTAAAAGTGCAAATTTAATACACCTCGTTTACATGAAAACCCTTGAAGATCAACGTGATAATGTATCTTTTAATATCTTTACAATACTACAAAAGCCTAATTCGAGATTAACGAATTTTCGAATAGACCGTGACGCTTTTTAATTTAAACTAGGTTAATCAACTAAAAAATATCGCAGAATAAGAATATTTCCAAAAAGTTGGACCAGCGCAGATAATTCCGACTCCCACTTAAAGCATTGCGGCTGTTGATTGGGCTAGGCCGAAACAGCAGCGTCAGATTGCCTGCTTAGTAACAGCTACTGCTCAATAAATCGACAACGGAAGTCGCACACAAGGTTTAGTTATACCGCGACTATTAAAGTTCCTAGACACGACTGAAATCGGATATAAATTTGTCTAAGCTTTAATACTTTTTTAAGCAAAATATACATTTTTTTATTACAAGGAAGACATAATATCTGTATTTTTAACTATACAGTATTATATACTTAGGAATACGTTTAATTCATTAGCTTGTCTATCATGATTAACAAGCTTTCCTCGTCCACTCAAAACAAGATAACAGTCGCAGGCTTTCAGAACAATCAGCTTATTTTGCCCTAGAAATCATTTTTATTTTTTACCTATTTATAATTTATGGTATAACTATTGGTATTATTTTTCTTACTTATGTATATGATTAAAGTATACATAAACAGGGTGTCCAATAACTCAACCGATAAACCTTAAGGGGTGATTCTTCAATGAAAAATAAGAAAAAACAAATGAACATATATCCTAAATGTCTTGGTTTTTGAGCTACGGGATATTAAAATTTGTAAAAAATTATCGTTTTTCTAATATAACTTTTACATCAATTTAGATATTTAAAAAAATTGGAAGACGTCGCCTATGCATTACTATAGTTGACATTTTTGATATATAAGAAAAAAATAAAATTTAACCAGTGTCGTCCATAAGGGGTTTAGGGTAAATATTTTTTAAGAAAAATAGTCCTCTACTGATTTTTTTTGAATCCTCGTTTTGTTTGGAACAAATTTGGTTTCTTTATTTTTTTGTATGACGTACGGTCTTCGTATAAATAAATTAAAACCGATTATCGGCATGGTCAAATAACTACCCATCTAATTAAAGAATAAAACGCAAGGAATGTTTTTTACTGCAAAATTTGATATTGCCAATACGAAAAATGACCATGACAAAAAATGGTTTCAATTTTTTTATTGCCAAAACCGTATATCAAACAAAAAAAGTCAAAAGACCAAATTTTTTTCTAAGCAGAATGAGGATTTAAAACAAGATTAATATTTTTAAAAATGCAGTGACGTACCATTTTTATTTTCTTAAAAAATATCTTCCCTAAACCCCTTATGGACGACACTGGTCATTTTTTTATTGTATTTCAAAAAATGTATTTTCTTTCCATTTAAAAAAAAGTTGCTAGTGCCACCTTGGCACTAGGCCACGTTACCAAAATTATTGTTATGCCAAAGAGTATTTTAAGTGACACCCTTTTACCCAAATTTTACCCGATTTTAATATCTTGTCTTATTTAAAAGATAAAGTGGGGAAAACTCTTTTAATATCCTCCATGTATCAATAATATTATGCTTCAATCATATTGCCTCAATCATATTGCTTTACTAATATTGACCGTCTGAGGGTCAAAAAGGTAAACTTTTTGAGTGTAAACGCAATTATTTCCAAATAGATAAGAATGTCTTCTAGTATTCTAAAGTTTGTAATTTGTTTGATGTTTGTAAGGGCTCTAATCTTCGGAAGCACTAATTCAGGAGTGCAATAGGTGAAGAGGCTATATTTTCATAATGATTGAACAAAAAGATAAGAAAAAAAAATGGCATATGTATATGAAGTCAGCGAAAAATATAATTAACGTTCAGTGAAGTGGACACGGCTAGTATGTAGTATATTGAGAAGTAAACTAAGTAAACTTAACATAACTTTTACCAAACTTAAGTTCCAGCTATACCCGTGGAGGATTTCTAATATGCTTATTTCTTGGAAATCAGCCGCGTTCGATGGTTACTGTTTTGCGGCAGTGGCAGGGATTTTACACTTTTCGAGGTTTGGATGCAAGGTTTTTTTCTGTAGGTGTGATATATGTGCCCTTTTCGGCATTTCTTACTCGTTCACCTGGTATTTTTTTAGATTTCATATTTAGGTGTTTGTTCCAAGCGCGTCTATGAAATGGGGTAGTTTATCTCCTTCGGGGTGGTTTTTATGCCGGCTGAAGAGACTCTGGTTGTTTTAGACCTTGTATGTTTTACATTAAATTTTTCTCTAAGGGTTGTTAGGTTGGCTCTTGGGAAGGTGGTTTTCACCCCTGACTGGTACTTACATCTAAAGAAGGTTTAGTAAGGTCGCGTTTTATGTTTTAATCGGAAAAAATCCGATTTTTCTTGAATAATAACTTAATAGCACGTCCGTTAATTCTACTATTGTAAAAACTTGTTTACGAAGATCAAGGAGTCACGGAAAAATGGATGCGACTATTTTTGCTTTTATGGCCTGTTCAGAGTAGTCTAAAATTTGCAAAATCGTACTAATGGTCCTAAGTCAGTTTTTTCAAATGGATTGAGGGTGGTTCACTATAATAGCTCAAAAGAGCATTTTTTTACCAACAATTTGATAACACACAATCAATATTTTATTTTCATTAATTCTGTTTTATTTAAATGAGTAATAATATACCGGGTATCCCATTTAAAATAAGAAAGAAAGGGTCTTTTCTGGCTAAACCGGAACAACTTAAATGTATACTATTTTTTTAACACTTTGTATATGTTTTTTTTATATTATTGTACATATAAACCGTACGTTTAAATCACTCATCTATTTATTTAAAAAACGCATTAAAATTCGTTGAGAATAGTAACGTCAATATCAAATTTTAAAAATAAACCATTTTAAACACTCTGTTTATGTTTTTTGGATATTATTATACATATTGTGAACACCCTGTATGGGGTGATATGCAGTTTTTATTTAATTATTTTGATATTGAAAATGCACATTCAAAAGGTGTCAGGTTTTTTTTCAAAGAAACAATAACTGTTTCTAGAGCCATTTTTGTTGTTAAGACGGTTCAAAATATTTTAAAAACTTTACTTTCAGCAATTTTAGGCATTCAACCAATTATCACCGCGGTAATAATTAGTGACAACTTTGACGTATAATACATATTGTTTAAACGTCAACATAACCGATTGGTAAATACCGTTTTAGAATTGGTTCTTCGCCTAAAATTGATGATTTTCTTGTTAAACGGTGACGTCATGTACGTCGCGTATTTAACCGTGTTTGAATACATCCCGGACAATGGTTTAAAAACAATATAGCTATCTTTGTCGGGCGGGCGTATGTATCGTACTCATTAAAATCTTTGTTTTGGTAATTTTTCGTAAACTCCTAACGTGGCCGTGTCAAGTGAAAAATGTTTATTTTCGGTGTAAACAAAAGTACATATTAACCCTAAAAAAATCAAAAATCATAATCATAACTTAGCGCAACGGTTTGAAAACATACATTTTCTTGATTCTCATATTTATATCGTATTTTCGAATACGGTTTGAACCACTAAGCAAAAAATTTTGACTTGGGTCATTAAAAATGAACGTTCACGGTCAACAACGTGCTAAGTCACCAAAAAACTTTGTATATAAACATAAAGTTACCCAATAGCAAGGGGAAGAAGAAATTAGGAAGATTAGATAGGTAGTGGGTAGTAGAGGTGAAGTCAGCCCTAGGGGGCTGTATGTAATTAAAAGCTACATTACAATATAAACCTTTCTCTGGAATCACTCTATCTATTAAAAAAAAAACTGCATCAAAATCCGTTAGGAAAAGTAAAACCAATATTAAATTTTAAATATAAACTATATTTTAAACACTCTGTTTATGTTTTTTTTTTAATATTATTTACATATAAACATTCCTCTTAAATCACTCTATTAAAAAAAAACGCATTAAAATTCGTTGGGTAATATCAATTTTTAAATTTAAACTATTTTTTTAATCACTCTGTATATGTTTTTTTATATTATTATGCATATAAACCCGCCTTTTAAAACACTGTATCTAAAAAAACGCAACAAAATCCCTTAAGAATAGTAACGTCAATGTTAAATTTTAAATATAAACAATTTGTAACATTTCCTTATTTGGCATTACTTGATAGTTTTATTCTACCACCTATATCCTCTTTACAATATAATACCCGCGGCTTCGTACGCATTAAATTTTATCTAACCAGATTTAGATTTAACCAAAACTAATTATACATATAAAAACCTTTCTCTTAAATCACTCTTTCTATTAATTAAAAAACTGCATTAAAATCCGTTGATTAGTTTAAAAGATCTAAGCATACATACATACAGACGGGGAAGCGACATTTGCTTTATACATGTAGTCAGTTAAACCTTCTCTTGAATCCCTATATCTATATATTAAAAAACCGCATCAAAATCCGTTAAGTAATATTAAAGACAATTGAAGTTTCACTAAACTATAATATCAATTTTTAAATGTAAATTATTTTTTTAACACGCATATTTTTTTATATTATTATACATTTAAACCTTCGTTTTAAAACCCTCTATCTATTAAAATGAAACCACATCAAAATCCGTTGAGTAATATCGAATTTTAAATTCAAACTATTTTTTAAACCCTCTGTATATGTTTTTTTGTATTATTGTACATATAACCCTTTCTTTTAAATTACTCTATCTATTAAAAAGAACCACACATCAAAATCCTTTAAGTAATATTGAATTTTAATTGTAAACTATTTTTTAAACACCCTGTATATGTTGTTTTTTGGATATTATCATACATATAAACCTTCCCTTTGAATCACTCTATCTATTTAAAAAACGCATTAAAATCCGTTGAAAATAGTAACGTCAATATCAAATTTAAAATATAAATCACTTTTTTTAAACACTCTGTATATGTTTTTTGGATATTATAATACATATAAACCTTTCTCTTGAATCGCTCTATCTAAACTGCTGCTCAATTCAACTGCAACTGGAAATTTTTTGGTAAATTTCAAATCGTTATTACTCTTAAATAAAATGCAATAGCAAAATACGGCTTTTACTGTTTTGTAGGATAACTTTTTTGGAAAAAAATGGCCATTTCACTTTGTCTAAATTTTCACTTGTTTTTATTCTACAGGGTGTAATGGAAAAGTCCGGTTTTTTACAAAAACTTTGTCAAAAGCGACATTCTACAGAAAAAATAGTTTTTAATTTTTAATTATATAGTGTTATTCAGTAGACCATTTTGAAAAAACAAGTTTGTCAGATTTTTGATATCTGCTCCATTTTTCATGTTATAATTTTTTTTCAAAAAATTGATTTTTTTCATATTGTACTCCCTGTATTTAAGAGTTCATCAAAGCGATTAATTTTTTTAGATAATTTTAAATGTACATAAGTACCCTTTTAAAACTGTATTAGAATTTTATTTCTAAAAAATTATTAACGCGTCAGTAGCGTCGCAAATGTAACTAAATTGTATTTTGGTAAAATTTCAATTCCCAAAGTTTCAGTGAGCACCACATATTTTGTATTTTAGATTTTAATTATTTCTTTACAATTTTTAGACACTACGGACATTTATCTCGGGACGGTTTTTTACTTTTTTAAAAAGTTATCAGTGGCGTAGATATAATTTTTCTTCTGAATGCTCTTTTTACTTGCCAGAGGATTATTGCATGGAAGTAATAATTTGTAATTCGGGTTATTTTAGGGCATTTATCGATTAGCTTAGAACAAACGTCAACATATTTTTGAAATCTTAGTAAATTTAGAAAAAAATATACAGGGTGTTTCGAAAAATTAAAGCTTCTACATTTGTATTATTTTTATGAAAAACAGGGTGTGAGTCCTTAGATGATTTTACGAAGAAAGTTCAAATAAACTTATGTTCTGACTGTCCTAACTTTTGAGATACAGGGTGTGACTCTTAAAAAATATATATCTTTTTCTATAATAACTGTGATACTACTCTACAAATTTTAATAAAATGTGGTACACAGCCACTACACATTAGGGGACATTTTTAAAAGTAAAATATTTGTATCTCTTTTCTAGTGGCGTTCGAGCGGGATTTAAATTAAATATTTTTAAAGAAAATCATAGTACTCCACTGCTTTTTTGAAACAAAAATTATTCTTACAATTTCCATTTACTTTTAAGCAAATTTAATATTACGTTATTCTTTTGACCGACGAATTTGGTATGCTACCTTTATATTTTCATTTGCTTGATTAATAAATAAATTTGTTTTATTAATTAATTATTAAAATTAGATTGACTTTATTGGGGTCCAGTGGCGTCTCGGTGGGCACCAATACCATTATTGAAAAAAAATGTACGCCACTGGCTTTTTATGTAGTTTTTATACTTTTTTCCTATGATGCAACTAAAAATAAAACTTTTTAGTATTGTCCATTTTTGCAAAAACAAAGCAACACCGGACATAACTTTATAGGAACTTTTCTTTCATAAAGTTTTCTACCGTAGTTGGGAAATATATTGGTATTTTAATTTGGAAATAAGTCTTTTTAAGGTACCACGTACGTTTAACATACACATATTTTTGTGCAAATGTATTTTCTCATTAAGTAGGACTTTGAAACAGCAATACTGCCGTTTGCTCCCGGCGACATGAAGGCAGTAGTGGAAAATGACAACTGTCGCATATACTGGAACTATGCGTTCCCAACCACGCATCAAATGCAAGCGAATAAACCCGACATCGTTCTCCTTGATAAGAGAAATCACACCATGTATGTGTGCACCTGCGGAAACTAACATCGATATAAAAGAACGGAAAAAATGAGCCAAATATCAAGATCTTCTTGGCGAACTTCGGAGGCTTTATCCAGAGTATACCGTGCGATTGGTTGTCCTGATAGTTGGCGTTTTAGGAGGCATAAAAGATAACGTATTAAGGGAAATAAGGTACATTCCAGCATATCAAAATACATCCGAACAACTGGCTGGATGAAGAGGCGGAAATCTGTTGTCCTTGGTTCCCTTCGTCAACTGAGGCAAATGAATTTGGCCGAAGATCACTAACCGAGCGGACGCGAGGAGTGGTCTTCGATATGGATGGCCTTTCGTACGACGCCCTATGGGGTCGAAGCCATGGGATTCGTCGTGTTGGATCTTTTAGAGAATAATAATAATAATAATAATGACCTAAACCTCTATGCAACTAGTGAGCGGGATCTACAACAGTCTCTTAAGTGATTCACGAATATACCAAAGATGTTGGCAGGAAGTTCTTATAACAGAATTTTAAAAGTTGGATAAGAGAGATTTGGAGAGATTAGATTAGAGATTTAGAATGCAGGTACTTGCGTTTTTTAAAAAAATAAACCTTGCCACTTTTACCAAAACACTAATAAGGCATTTTTATTAATTTTGACAATATATGAACATGCCGAGAAATGCTTCATATTTTATTAAGTAAAAACTATTCGTCGGGCAAAAGAATAACATGATATCAAATTTGCTTAAAAATAAATGGAAATTATAGGAATAATTTTTGTTTCAAAAAAAGCAGTGGCGTACAATGATTTTCTTTAAAAAATATTTAATTTAAATCCCGCTCGAACGCCACTGAAAAAAGATAAAAATATTTTACTTTAAAAAATGCCCCTAATGTATAGTGGCTATGTACCAAATTTTATTAAAATTTGTAGAATGGTATCACAGTTATTATAAAAAAAGGTATATATTTTTTTAGGTTTCACACCCTGTATCTCAAAAGTTAGGACAGTCAGAACATAAGTTTATTTGGACTTTTTTCGTAAAATCATCTAAGGGTTCACACCCTGCTGTTTATTTAAAAAAAATACAAATGTGGAAGCTTTAATTTTTCGAAACACCCTGTATATTTTTTCTAAAATTACTTAGATTTAAAATAAATGTTAACGTTTGTTCTAAGCTAATCGATAAATGACCTAAAATAACCCGAATTACAAATTATTACTTCCATGCAATAATCCTCTGGCAAGTAAAAAGAGCATTCAGAAGAAAAATTATATCTACGCCAGTGAAGACTCTTTTAAAAAAGTAAAAAACCGTCCCGAGATAAATGTCCGTAGTGTCTAAAAATTGTAAAGAAACAATTAAAATCTAAAATACAAAATATGTGGTGCTCACTGAATCTTTGGGAATTGAAATTTTACCAAAATACAATTTAGTTACATTTGCGACGCTACTGACGCGTTAATAAATTTTTAGAAATAAAATTCTAATACAGTTTTAAAAGGGTACTTATGTACATTTAAAATTATCTAAAAAAATTAATCGCTGTGATGAACTGTTAAATACAGGGAGTACAATATGAAAAAAAATCAATTTTTTGAAAAAAAATTATAACATGAAAAATGGAGCAGATATCAAAAATCTGACAAACTTGTTTTTTCAAAATGGTCTACTGAATAACACTATAGAATTAAAAATTAAAAAATATTTTTTTTGTAGAATGTCGCTCTTGACAAAGTTTTTGTAAAAAAACGGACTTTTCTATTACACCCTGTAGAATAAAAACAAGAGAAAATTTACACAAAGTGAAATGGCCATTTTTTCCAAAAAAGTTATCCTACAAAACGGTGAAAGCCGCATTTTGCTATTGCATATTATTTAGGAGTAATAAGGATTTGAAATTTACCAAAAAATTTCCAGTTGCAGTTGAATTGAGCAGCAGTTTATTTAAAAAGACTGCATCAAAATTCGGTACGAATAGTAAAACCGATATCAAATTTTAAATATAAACATTTTTTTAAACACTCTGTATATGTTTTCTTGGATAATATTATATACATAAACTCAAAAATCACTCTATCTATTTAAAAAAAAATCGCATTAAAATCCGTTAAGTAGTTTTAAAGATCTAAGCATGCATACAGACAGACCGAAAAAGGGACTTTCATTTTATACTTTGTAAGGATATGGATGGTGGAGGGAGGATAACCATCTGAATGTATTAAAAAGTGGTAATCCGAAAGGTGCAATTGGGATGGCGCCACAGTCGCTAGTGGAGAGATTTAGACAACGGCGGCCATATTGGTGCCATCCGGCAGTCGCAGTTGAGACCGCGCCATAAATTCAAATCGGTATCGACGTTTTTCACGATAAGCAAACTTTTCCCAAATTATTGAATACGCACCTGTGAAATGTCTTTCCACCCAAATTTTCCTTCTTATCCTCGGAATTTTTACACCCTGGAACTAAACACTTCCTCATAATTGTTCAAGTTTATAAAATGTCTATAAAACACAGCAAACACTTCTCAAATATATTAAAAACCAACGAAAACACAAACAAAACCAGCTGGGTCTCAACACTCTCAACTGCGACTGCCGGATGGCACCAATATGGCCGCCGTTGACTAAATCCCTCCACTAGCTACGGTGGCGCCATCCCAATTTGCTACATTCCGATCGCCACTTTTTCAACTTATCCGCCATAAAAGATCCTGATCCTCCCTCCACAATCCATATGTAAGGATAATAATGTTATGGCATACATTAAATAATTTTTGTTTTCAAACAAAAACATATACAAATATTGTTCAGTGGTTATAGTTTTATCATTTATAAGTTATGTTATATTCGGCAATATTTACATTAGATTTATTTGGGTAGGTACATACTGTGTAGGTAGTATAAAATTAACATTAAATTAATAAATAATTTGAGACGACGCTCATAAATGTATTATGGCATCATCTTGCGGCCGTTTTGGATACTAGGTAAAACAATGGTGACATCTGTTTTCGAGGTTTTGCCCAAGCCCCAAAGGAGCAATTTCAGCGCCATACAGCGTTTACCGCGTGTAACTACAAGATTTGACCCCAGCGCCAACTGGTGCCCATTACGAAAAAATCGGCTTTTAAGTGGTTATACGGGGGCTTTTGGAGGTGTAATATCTTGTTGTGAATGGATCGTTGGTATTACTGTTTTTTATATATAATTTTATCTAAGAATTCTATTTATGTCAGAACTTTTGAGCCACCAGTTTAAAACTTCCAAGGTGTAAACGGTAATACCTACGTAACTTAGCACCTGATTTTTGCATAATTAAACATTTTTTTTCTACTAATACTTAAAGACAAAAATTGGACTTCCATACATAAAAGTGTATACCAAAAAACAGCGGGAATCCAATAATAAAATTAAAACATAGGTATCTCATTTAACTTTAAAAACTTTTACTTGATTTTTACGAAAATGAAGATCTGGCAACATCGCCAATATCAACAATGAATTCGGAGTATTCATCTACCCTGAGGTACCAAATTTTATCCAATTTGGTTCAAAACTCTCCGAGATATTTAAGCGTTTCCAGACTTTTTGGACACCCTGTATACCATTTTTGTATGAAATAAAATAGTTAGAGATTGTACAATTGGAACTAGGTCCGTCTTCTAAAGTTATATGAGATCTTTTCTACACCGACAGTCCGGTATCGGCCAAGGCTCAATGGTTCCTGCAACACCACTGCGTAGCAGGTATTTTTTCCTGGGTGGCAGAAAGTAAATTTATTAACTTTTTAGAATAATTAGAATAATAATTACCAGCAATTGTTCCTGCATCCTTTGTAGCTTGCCTTTGGCTGTCGTTAAAGTAGGCTGGAACTGTTATAACTGCATCTGACACGTTTTTTCCTAAATATGCCTCGGCAGTTTCTTTCATTTTCGTTAACACCATAGAACTGATCTCCTCTGGGGCGAATCTTTTTATTTCTCCTGGAATTATACAGAAATATATTAGTATTCCATAAAAAATAAAATTATTGGGGAATTTTCATGTGGTTAAAAAATAAAATCACAAAAATTGGTTCGTATACTGTTCGTTAGTTTTTTTTTAATACAGGGTATAAAGGTTGGGTATAAATTAATAAGTGGATTCTTTAATTTTTTTTCATATGTGGATTTGTTTCCAAATATCCGTATTATGATGTAAAAAAATAATTTCAATAAATTTTTTATGTAACTTTTGAATGCTAGAAGATACCTAATATGCCGAAATTTTAGCCACAGTTTAATTTGACAGTGCATTAGTAACAATAAAAAAATAGTTTATACTTTACTCAATGACATGCGCATGAATATTAATGTAATAATTAATGGAATAATACATTACATACCGCGGTGGAAAGTGTTTTATTACTATCAAAAGAAAAGGATGGTTTACCGACTAACCACTTTTCGAGACAGTAGTGAATCATACGTGTCGGATAAATAATAATCTACTGTACCTAGTATAGCTCATGCCAGAGGTTGTGAATGTTTTGTCACATTACGCTACGCCATATTAAGATTAGGGCACGTCGTGTATTTTGACATATACAGTGACGGAATTAAAATCTCGTACACCTAATTTTTCCCAGTGTGATGTTGGCTTTTGCGTACCTGGATCACCTGGAAATATACCTTACTTGACAAATTGTTATCAGTCTCACATTTCAAAATTATATTATTTTAATTTTTTTAATTTTGGAAAATGAATGAACTAGAGAAGGCGAGAGTAATTACTCTATTCGAAGAACGTGTTTCTCTGGGAAGAATAGCTCAGCAAGTTGGGAAACCAAGAAGCACTATTCAAAGCCTCAGAACTAAATGGGAAAATACAGGATCATTGGAGAGAAGGGCTGGAAGTGGTAGAAGAAAAATTTCAAACGAAAATCAAGATAATGATCTGATAGATTTTTTGCGAAACAATCCATTTCAGACAGCTGTAGAAGCACACAACCAAACTAATTTTCCTGGGACAGTAAGAACGGCAAGAAATCGTATTAGGAAAAATTCGGAATTGAGAAGCAGTGTAGCTGCTAAAAAGCCATTTTTGACCGATATGAATAAAGAGCAAAGAATGGGGTTTGCACTGGAATATTTACCGCAAGGTATGGATTTTTGGGAAAGGGTAGTATTTACCGATGAGAAGATTTTTCAATCTTATTATAGCGGGCAGATTAGAGTGTATAGGCCGCAAAATACACGGTACGAAGAAAGATATACCCAACATGTTAAAACAAGTGGAAGATTTTCTGTTAATGTATGGGGGTATATGTCTTTCAGAGGGCTAGGCATATGCCACCGTATTCGAGAAAGATTTAATAGTCAAGTTTATATACACATACTCCAAATATGTTATGTTGCCATCGGTAAACAATATATTTGAACAAGAAAATTTTATATACCAGCATGACAACTGCCCCGTCCATACAGCAAGGAGAGTTTCAGACTGGCTACTGGAAAATAACATTTTATTGTTACCTTGGCCCTCAAGAAGCCCTGATATCAATCCAATCGAAAACGTTTGGGGATATATCGTAAAGGAAATTAACAAGAACAATGATTTCTATCCACAAAACAGTGATGATTTGTGGAATAAAATTGAAGAAACCTGGAATAATTACAATGTTCACCATGCACAAATGCTGATTGCATCAATGCCCACACGTTTAAACTTATTAGTGGAAAAAATGGTGCCGCTTTGAAATATTAGGCCAGTGTTTTTACTTTAATATTTGAATAAAATAAACTATATATTTATTTTGGAGTCATGTATTTTATTAAATATTAATTAAGGTGAGAAAAAGGTAAAAAGCCAAGTTTACCAAAATATTGAAAATTGACATAAAATGTTAACCTAAGTGTACGAAATTTTATTTCCGTCACTGTGCTTCACCAAAAGAAAACTTTTGATATTTATTTTAGAACTTAAAATATTTATTAAACTGCCTTTTTAATTTATTAAACCTTAAAGGCATGGGTATTAGAATATTTTTAACTTACATTAAAATATCGCACTTACTGGTAATAGAGTTTACCTACTTTTTCTCAACTTGAAAATACTTTACCATTTTTAAAATAAAAACTTGTTGGCTTCTGTATATCGTTGCGGTATATTTATTAATAACGACTTACATTAATAATACTAAAACTTTTACATAAAA